>OZ024893.1:18498447-18585447 GCA_964017195.1 Siderastrea radians
TATATTTTATTAAACAATTTTTCATAACGGTCAAAAGAGCAATATCAAGGAGGTAGGTCGCTCCAAAAATGACCTATCCGTTTCACTTCCAACTGGGTTTTGTGTATATGCGGAGCGAAATCTTTCAAGCGAACATTTAAGTAAAGGACATCACTTCCTTGTGGTTTTGTTTATGATGCTATGCAGGGTCGTCCGGTGAACAAAATCCCATAGTGTGGCCACTTAAATGAACTTTTTGGATACTATTTCTATTTAATGCTATTTTATAAGGAAAAATGCAATTAAGGATTTTCACTTATCTTGAAGTTTAGCACTCTTGAGAATAGAAGGTTTAATTTCAAGGATTCTGAATTAAGTGGTCGTTTACGTCATTTATATTGACAAGGTGCAGTAATCTTTCGATAGCTCTCAGCTTGTACAAAGTGCATCCAAATGCTACTCTGGCAGCATAGCGGTGAAGATAAACGCGAGTTCAGATAGCCGTTTGCAGGTGCAACATGGAAAAGGAAATGAAGAACTGGGTAGCTTTAGCCGGTGGGGTAATTTTACTGATCACCTTTTGGGGAAAATGTCAATCAGTTCCTCTGAAAGAAGAATCTGACCTGTCGAGTTTGGAAGATGATATTAAGGACCTGAGAGATGAACACGTGCAAAATGATAGAAACACGTAAGTACTCGTAATCAATAACGAGTACAAACTCGTTTAAAATTAAATTATATTACATGAGGCGAAAATGATTTCCCGTGCATTTAACGTAACGATAATGATTCATGGCACTCATGAGATTTAATACCGTACTGAATTTCACAAACCTGAAAGAAGTGCTTAGAGATAAATTGATTAGATAACGGTAAATATTACGCCAAGGCGAGCCGCTTTCCCTGTAGTTAGCGGATTAAAGTTTGGCAATCAACAATTGAATTGATGCCAAAGGGGCAAAAAATTCTTAAAGAAGAAGTAGTTGTTATTGGCCATGCGTCACCTAGGTTTGCAATTACTATAGAATGGGTTGTCTTCTTGTCTTAAAGATTCACACAAATATAAACCAAGGCCAACTGTCGAGTTTAATTAGGAGAATATTTCGGGCTACATCTGGACCGAACAAGTTTATTCAAACTTACTTTTAATCTATGAACGTTGGAATGCTTAAACTTAAGTTTTTATTATTGCGTTTTCTACTACATTGTCAGGTAAGTGATGGTATGTTAAATCTTTATGCTATTTTCAGTGCGTTGTTTGGTTTGGAACAATTAACCTAGATTAGAGGATACACATAGCCAAAAAATGTAATGAGAATTTATTTTCTTAACCCTTCTAGCTACAGCGATGGAGGTGATAACAATGAGGACGAAGAAAATAATGACGATGACGACTCTGAAGATGATGCCGTCCATGCTGTGGCAAGCGATCCCAGATATGGTGGAAGATTTTACCGTCGTTGTCAATGCCAATTGCGGCCGGCCAGGCGTTGGGGTGGTGGGCAGCGGAGGAGAGTACTGCCCCTTCCTCGCCCGTACAAGTAATGAGCCAGGATAACAATCGTAGCACGTCAAATGGTATGGCGCAAGAAGTGCAAACTACGTTCACAAAAGGGGACCGAAGATATTGCTGGTATTGGGCTTCTGTTTGCTTTCGTGGATTCACCATCAGGCAAAAACGAGGCGGGATAGAAATCACTTTGTCTTAACTTAGTTCTTAGCTTAGCTTATGTTAGGTTAGGTTAGGCTAGGTTGGGATAGAATAGGTTAGATTTGCTTGGGCATTAAGGCTATAGTAGCGAATATATATATATATTTTTTTATTAAAAATGGGTCTTTTAATTAAAACATTGCTGACGGCTATTAAGTCTGTGATGCATATTAGACGACTTGAAGTGAAATATATACGCCATTGCCACTGTCTCTCATTTTTGATAGGCTAGCCAACAACATTGAATGTTTGTGAACGTGAAATCACGATTCTTATATCTAGAACTAACCAGCTATCACCCTGTTCTCTTGTAACTCCACGCTTTTCTACTGAAACCAAAAGCTTGAGTATTCTAAAGGAAAATCAACGCAACCGAAGCAACTTGCTCTGGGTACTGAAATCTAACTAGGACGGGGAGTGCAGCGAACGATTACTTCAGAACAATTTTGACTTGATTTTGGTAATCGTTTAGTCTTTGTCCTTAACGTAATCCAATGAATTGTACAAAAAGGGGTAGGGTAGGGTATTATCTATTAAATTGCGGGGAGATGCAAATGAAGTTATATTTCAATCTACCCTTAAAAATATATCTGGGCCAGATGTAAACATTGCCTTTTTTTAATGAGCGAAATTTTAAATTCAAATCCTAGCGGAAGGGAGATGTCAACTTCGCCACAAGATTGTTAGTGTATGATTTGAAGAAGAAATAGTGAGGGCATTAACATAATCCAAATTACGTATACAATGATAAGTCCTTTGAAGAAGTTTAAATGCTCTTTAATTGTGCGTGATTTTGGTCCTCACAGGGGGTTCGAAAACTTATACTACGGACGTTTTTGCGCAACTAAAACTGATGACATATTGACATTCACGATGTTTCTAAAGCAAATCATAGGACGTCAGTGCAGACTGATTGCTTATAATCACTATGTAATAATCAACCACTTTGCAAACTAAATACAAGAGAGGATAATGGACGTCAGAGCAGTACTTTGCATGGACCTACATCTTCATGCTATAAACCAGAATTGAAGATTGAATGATATCGTGAGTTTGTAAACCGCATCTGAACAACTATTAGTGCAAACATGCCAAAAATGCAAAAAAAAAAAAACATCGTTCTCGAACCCGAGTCGCTGTCAGGAAGAATATTCGCACTTAAATAGTTTTCGGGCCCGGTAAGTTCGCGGGAGTTTCGAGAAACGCACCCCAGAGTTCCACATGCTAATTACATTACAGATTATCCTCTCGAGCATTTTTTTTTTTCAATTTCATTTTCCTGTTCAGGCTACAACAGCAAACAAACAAACAAACGAAAAAAAAAAAATAATAATCCTTATATTTTTCCGACCGGTACTTAAGGCGAAATATGCAATACTATAAACTTGTAGATAACCATATGAACGCATATTTCAAAGCGAAATGGTACTGGTTTGACATGCTGTTTTATATTTCCCGCGCAATGAGTTTTACGGCATTTTTCAAACTGGTCTTTTTTGTTTGTTTGTTCCTTTCTTTTTCATTTTTTCTGTACCCTTGGAATTAGTTCTTACCCGTCAATGTGAGAAATGTGAGCGGTTCTAAAATAGCGTCCTACTCATAGCTTATGAACATTCTATTATCATCGGTCCCGTTACTGTCGTTGCCTAATTCCTTTAGTCCAAAATTTCTCCCTATTCAAATTAAAGTAATTTGCAGCATATCAAGATTGACTGATCAGTTAACCACAATGGCCAGTTACTTCAAGATCGGCGGTCGGAAGCCGGCGTCTGGCGGCTGGCGCGGTGCATGGGCTAAAGGGAAAATAAAGAAGAAAAAATGCGGCGCGTAACAACAAATGTTCATCCACACAGAAAACCTCACTTGAAAAAGTCGTTTCTAAGTCTAGATCTTCTCGCTCCAATGCAGAAAGAACGCAGCAGTTAAACTGACCCTATTCCTTATTTTTACCAGTTCGGCCGAAATTAAAGTTCAAAACCCAATATTTGTTTTAGTTGCATATATTACTACCTAGATTACTTAGGTTTACAGTAGTTTTATCATTATTTATGTTCTATGGTAGTATCATAGTACTGTTTGGTATTTTAGGGTCGTGGTCATGCAGTAATTGTCCCACTTCGACTTACTTTTAAAGGGTTTTGCAACAAAATTTCGCATTTGTAGCTCGTTCTTGTTATTTGATTTGTTCTTAATGCGTTATAGCAAAATCTGCGTTAAGTTATGATTTTGAAGCCACAGGTATCAATGCTTTACACAACAAGTACCTTAAAGTTCAGTTTATCTCTATAAACTACTGCGATGCGTCCATCCATAGTTACAGTGATTCCTCGTAAATAGACGATATCTTCTTCTTCGTGCTCGATGCTTCGCACAAACTTACCTTCCTTGGTGAAAATTATGATTTCCAGGCAGTGCTCTCTCCCCTGTTCTACGTGAATCCCAGCAGCCACGACATGTTCACTTGCTTGGTGAAAAGTAGTCTGAGGGTAATGAAACGATCTCTCTACTTTAAATTGGCGTAGACGTTTTCCTTTTTTGCTGAACGTGTTAACAAAGTACGAGTCATGACTGCTGGACGATACGATGACGCAGCTATCATTAGCATCGGCAATAGCTGAAGCCACCTCAAATTTTCCTACTTCAAAGCGGCGGACAAGCAGACCATCAGTGTTATAAATATCAACGACATGCTGTCCCCCAACCAGTCCACCACGAACTAGCACTTCGTTGTTTTCGGTAACCGCCAATGACGACCATGTCCATGACCACGATTTGAAGCCTTCCTTGAGAGAAATCGTGGTATTAAGAGTCTTCATGTACACGTTAGACTCTTCTTCGTCACTTTCTGGATTCTTAATTGTGACCAGAACATAGATGTTGTCATTTTCGTCGGTGGCTACATCATGAACAGACACAACGGTTGTTTCTTCGTCAGTAACAGGACGAAACAAATACAAAAACCTGCCATAATTGTCAAAAACCTTTACGTTAGCATCCTTGTAGTCTGCAACTATGAAGTGTCCCTGCGTGGTTGTCGTGATGCCCCATGGTTCCTTGAGCTTGTGCTCCTCTTCGCCCTCTTGACCGAATGACCACTGAAGAGAGCAGTGCTTGATACCAAGCTTGTGAAGAGTCTTAGCTACTTTTGATTCAAGCAAGGGATTAATTTTCGCTTTTCCGTGATCAATTTCAACCGATGGCCACATCTGGAGGATACCAGATACCTCTTTGTTGCCAAACCCACAAGTCATGAACATAACGTCATAGACCACGCGGTTCAAACGACAAACAGCTGAAATGATTTCCCGGCGTTCATCTTTGCTGAACCGACCACGAAAGCTTCCCTTAAGCTCGACATGGAAACAATTTTGAACAACTGGTAAGGAATGCAATCTTTCGATGCACATTCTGCACGACGTTATTGCTGCCGACGGATTGTCCACCGCTTCTAGTATTGTCGCCATCACGCGATATCCCATAGCTAGGACGCGGTCAGAAGGTTTCAAGGCTTCGTCATTGAACGCTTCTGTTGCTTTCTTCCGAGCATCTCCAAACCTCTTCTTAGCACTAGAGAGGGCAGTTGCCTTTGATTCGTCTAAGTCGGACAAAGTCAAGTTTCTGATTGTCTTAGCAAGAGAATTTTTTCTTGAGTTTGACGATGGTAATATTTTCGATTGAACTACATCATGGAGCAAAACAATGCCTTCCTCAAAGAAGTCTATCGCCGCCAGAAGATCCTTTCTAGCCAGTCCGTCCAGCTTTGATTTAACATCATCGATTTCGCGTACAATCATGTCACGAAGCTTGTGATCTGTTATATCCCCTTCCTTGAGCTTTTCGGCCGCTGTATCACGGCCTTTCTTCACGACGAAGCCAATGGTGGCTTTAAAGACGGCTGTCACAAGTGAAGACATGATGCGGCAATTTAGAGTCTTGAAGAATGACTTTAGCCTTTTGTATTCTTCAAGCTGAGGTTAGAATGTGGTAAGTATTCAGATTTTCACATTTTTAAACTTCCTTTTGGGGTGTCAATTTGCAAAATCAGTAGGTTGGTATTGGTCATCTAAAAAACGGCTTTTGATTGGTTTATCATTTGCGCGGCACTTTTGGTTTCCTGACAAATAAAGCTAAAAGAAGAATTTGTTTCTTCTACACCGCCTTGAAATATTGACCACATAAGTTTTCATTAGTCAGGTAAGCGAACGCTACTTTCCGCGTTACAATCCATGGAAAATTAGGTTTCAGGTGAGGTGAGTTTTAAATTAATCCCGAAATTATAGCCCTTTTCCTTGAAAAATTAAAAGGCTCTTTATTGGGACGGAAACAATTGGCGTCATCATGTTTTTTTCATGTCGAGACAAAGGTCACACCAATCGGATTTAAGGCCACCTTTTCAACAGTTTGTTTATGACGACGTTTGCTGCACGCGAGCTTATCATGCAATCATGTTTTTGAAATTATTATGGAGAGAAACGTTTGTGTTTATATTCATAATATACTGCAGGGGAAATAAGTATTTCTACAACTTTTGAACAAAATTTGATTAAGCGTCCAAGAATCGTGCTGACCCTTCGCGAATAATTTGATTCGACATCTTAATCAGTGCAAGTTATCTTCAGTTTGTTTTTGCAGATTTTGTTTTCGCAGTTTTGTTTTAATATTATATAATTGCGGTTCGCACAAATGACGCCATATAGCATCTCAGCCACGAGACGCTCGGAGCGGTATTCACATCGGTTCAAGCTCTTAAGACGTTGAGGTCACGTTGGTTTATACCCTGTTTCACTGTTTGTTTTCGTACAGAACACGTCGCTGTTTTATTGGCCTTTTTGGTAAAGACTTATTCTGTCTTGATTTAAAATGAAGTTATCCTTTGTTAGCAACTGCGGACAGTGTTATTTGAAATGGGAAACCCTACATTTTTCCAATAGATATTACTCCAGGAGGTCAACAAAAGTTATTTTTACGAACCACGTTTAACCAATATTTAATGTACCCTGTACTTGCTATTACCCAGTGCAAATTTTATTGCAAAATTGGTTCACCACCGTCTGATAAATTCGCAACATGGAGACAAGCTGACTACATAAATAGATTATTATGATATACACTCCATAACAAGAATGCAGAAACAGCACTAAGAACGCACGAGACTCCATCTTAAGTGGGTGACAAGAGCCGCATAAGCAGTAACAGCCGATTAGAATGCTTTGACCTTGAGCGCTGCTCTTGGGAGGAATGGCAAAAACAAAAAATCGAACGAGCCCAGTTTATTTTTGTTGGTGGCCCTCTAAAAATATCAATATCGAGACAAAGAGGCTAACAAATGCACACTTAGTTGAGTCGATGACCTGCAGTACATAAAATGCACAAATATACATTTATATTTTTTCAGGTAAAATATATAGGGACTGACTTCAACTGCCAAAAGTTTAGTTTCTAGAAAATTGCGCAAACTCCTCTGCAGTCTTATCTGGTGGAACTATAAATAAATTGGTCAATTAAGCAATCCAATATAGACAAAGACCAAGATTGTTCATACCATAAGGTCCATGTGTGTTTCCTCTGAAAATACAAAGCAGCAAAAAGATCAGTGGGTACAACTTGCTGCGTTTTGTCCAAGTGGTCTTTACAGGGTTCAAGAAGTCACAGAATTTATTATGATTTCTTTCCAAGAACTTCGTTGTAATGTCTATTGCTTCAAATTGAGTTATTATATCAAAATTAAGTTATTGTCCTCTGCCTTATTCGTACTTACTTTCGCACGTCTCAACTGATTTTCGCGATTTTTGCAACCTGAAAAAAATTGGGAAAGATTCGCAAGAAAAATATCATCGCGAAATTCAATACCCTCATTAGAAACTGACATCATCAAAAAAATTAAATCAATGCATTTTATTAACATATTAGCACCTTATTCAATACATGTTGAGAGAAAGTTCCATTTCTATTTTGTCTATCTTCTTCTGATCAACTATCGGACGTCCAAATGACTGATAATCTTTATGTACGTAAATTCCTGATATAAATAATACCTTCGTACTGTCAATGGTGATAATTCATGTAAATTTTCATGAAAATAAAATTTTGTTGACCCATTTTCGCAAAATTAAATGCTCAATTTTCATTTTGTCTTCTCGAAATCGCGACATTAAAGCCCCGTGAAATGTTACCTTGCCAAAATGGCGAAATTAAACCTCGGAAGTACAAGTGGGTGTTTTATGTTTTTTGATGAAATTTTCCAAGACGATTTTTCAGCTGCAGTTGTCGTTTCAGTAGCTGTGCGCGTATCCCTTAGACAAATTTTTACCTACGCTTGGTGAGAATCGGTTATAATGATTACAAGATATGACGTCATAAGTAGCAGGTGGTCAAACTTTTGAAAATGCGAGTTGTTTACCCTTTTTTAAGGTGAAAAAAAGTACAACAGTTTTGACAAAAGTAGCAAAGTGTTTAATTCGATTTTGAGACGGCAGTACACCTTGATATTGACGGATATTTGGGAAAAAACGTATCGGGGGAGCCCAATAGGGAATACATTTTCTCCCAACGCTGTCATTAGTAAAGCCGTAATTTCGTCTCAAAATCGAAAGTTTTGTTTTTAATCGCGCTTCATGTTTCTTTCTTGTGAAAAGCAATAAGCCAGGGCAATGATTTATTTTGATTGAAATTATTATCTGTCGTGAAGATTTGAACGCTCGATACATTTAGAACGTTTGAATTCGCTACGTCTTCAACCCAGAATTGCCTAATGATACAAAATTAACTCTGTCATTGCATCAACGTAATTATTTTTAACGACGGGGATCGACAAAATAATAGAACAGTGCGACAATTAATTTCTTTTCCAGGCTTAAACTGGTACACAGAAGTGATAACGCAATACAGCGCACGCATCGCGAAATAAAGGCTGAAAACAACTGTTTTAAAGAAATATAAGCAGCTTGAAAGCTTTTAATTAGTACTCACATTTTCGCCAATCTGTCAAGGTAAGTTGATTCTTGAAATGAATCACATTGCAATAAAGGTTTTTCCAACTATATTACTGACCAAAAATTAAAATTTGCCCGGCGATTCGGTGAAGAAAAGTTTTAAGTTTGACCTTGGCCGCGTTTCCATGACAGTTTTTGAACCAATAACAAACCAGCATTTGAGACGAAATTATCGCAAAATAATGTCGTCTCAAACGAAGGCAAGAGAGACCACTGGATCGCGATAAACATGTCTAGCATCAAAAATTCTGAATTCCGTCGTTTTTCGATAATTTCTAATTTTGGGTCAAATCTAGCATGGTGGCCGTCTTGGATGAGGTCACAGGTCCCCAGCAGCGCTGCAACTCATAATAGACCGAGAAACAGGATTGCAACCCTGCTCTATCGAAGTTCTATTAGTGTCGTGTTGATGTCTTGCAAAGTCAAATATTGCTACGTAGTCAGATCGGCCTTGCTGCTATGTTTGTCATAATATATATCTCACCTTGTAGAGCGCAACACAGTCTTTCTTCTATTGACTTTTCGAAATAATGTAACACTGCAAAACCCCAAGGGAGGGGTACATGAAGTTCCATCAACCCCCTCCCCCCTTGTACCGAGGTAGGGAGCGTGACTTTGTTTCTACGTCCGAGGGTTAAGTACGTAAGAAGTTAAGTACGAATAAGGTACTCATTCCTCATTATGGACCGGAGGGGCATCGTGATTTTCTATGAAGAAAGAGTACTAGTTAAGATCAAAATAAAAGAAGGTTAATTGCTCATTCATTCATTCATTCATTCATTCATTCATTCATTCATTCATTCATTCATTCATTCATTCATTCATTCATTCATTCCCTTTTTCATCCGTCCATTCATGCATTCATTCATTTATTCATTCATTCAGACAGTCAGTCAGTCAGTAAGCCATTTATTGATTCTTTTTTTTTTATTCATTAATCTATCCATTCAATTATACTCATTCTAAATATCACTTTTTCCCATCAACGTTGTAAACAATTTTCATGCATCCCTCTTTCTTCTCTTTATGTTTCTATTGCATGTGTACAGGGACCAAATTATGCTAAACACACTTTCTAAAAATAATAATAAAAGGCTACACAGGGATTTGCAGGGACTATGCAGGTAAGTGTTACTTTGAAGAGGTTCAGCTGAATTGCAAATGCGTAATGTATAGTATTTGTGTTTTTTACAATTGACAGCGGTAAATTCATTGAAAGTCATTTCCAGGAAAGTTATGTAGCCTTTAGCATCGCTGGTTCATACAACGAGTACCTTAAAGTTGAGTTTGTCTCTATAAACTACAGCAATGCGTCCATCGATAGTTACCGTGATTCCTCGTAAGTAGACTATATCTTCTTCATTGTACTCAATGTCACGCACGAACTCGCCATCCTTGGTGTAAATCAAGAGAGATATGCGGCGGTCTTTTCCTCGTTCAATACCAGCGACGACGACATGTTTACTTGTTTGGTGAAACGTAGTTTGAGGGTAATGATACGATCTTTCCACTTTGAACTTGAAAATCTCTTTTCCCTCTTCACTGAACACGTTAATAAAGTAGGCATCGTTATCGTGGCTTCCTATGATGATGCAGCCATCATCAGCAGCGCCAATAGCTGATGCACCCTTCAATGCTCCTTTCCCAAAACGGCAAATACACTGACCATTGGTCTCGTACATATCAACCACGTGGTGTCCCCCGACAAGTCCCCCACGGACTAGCACTTTGTTATTGTCGTTAACTGCCAGTGACGACCACGTCCAGGACCATGACTTAAAGCCCTCCTTGAGAGGAATCATGCGATTAAGGGTTTTAACGTACACATAAGACCCATCTTCTTCACCTGTGGGCTTCTTCACTGTGACCAGAACATAGATGTTGTCGTTCTTGTCCGTGGCGACATCATGGACAAATACCGCGGTTGCTGAGTCATCTGTAACGGGACAAAACGAATACAGAAAGTTGCCACCGCTGTCAAATACCTTTACATTGCCATCTTTGTAATCTGCCACAATAAAATGCCCCTGCGTGTTTGTCACGATACCCCACGGGTCTTTTAGCTTATGATCTTCTTCGCCCTCCTGACCAAATGACCAATGAAGAGAGCAGTGCTTCATGCCCAGCTTGTGTAGCGCTTTGGCCACTTTTGAGTCAAGCAAAGGATTAACTTTTTCTTTATCAACTTCAATGCAAGGCCACGTTTGGAGGATGTCTGATACGTCTTTGTTGCCAAACCCATAACTCATGAACATGACATCGTAGATGACTCGATTCAAACGACAAATGGCTGATATGATTTTCCTTCGTTCATCTTTGCTGAACCGTCCACGGAGACCTTTCTTGAGCTCAACTGTGAAACAGTTCTGAACCGCTGGTACGGAGTGCAATTTTTCGATGCACAATCTACACGCTGGTATTGCTGCTGATGGATTGTCCACCGTCTCTAGTATCGTCGCCATAACGCGATATCCCATAGCTAGGACGCGGTCAGAGGGTTTCAAAGCTTCGTCATTAAATGCTTCTGTTCCTTTTCTACGAGCATCTTCGAACCTCTTCTTGGCGTTACAAAGTAACGCTGTCGCTGATTCGTCCAACTCAGACAGTTTCAAGTCTCGCATTGCCTTAGCGAGAGAAAATGTTTTTGCTTCAGCATTTGATGACGATGATCTTTTCGATTGAACTAAGTCATAAAACAAAACAAGGCCTTCCTCGAAGTGGTCTATCGCTGCTAGAAGATCCTTTCTAGCCAGTCCGTCCAGCTTTGATTTGACATCATTGATTTCGCGTATGATCATTTCACGAAGCTTCTGATCTGTTATGTCGCCATCCTTGAGCTTTTCGGCGGCCACATCTCGCCCTTTATTTACGAGAAAGCCAATAGTCACTTTAAACACGGCTGTTGCAAGTGAAGACATTGTAGATATGTTAAATGGGCTGGAGAGTAGCACTGAACGCAGTGTATTTTATGAACTATTTAAATCGGGCAATATTCAAAACAGTATAAATTCGCAGGAGACAGCAAGTTGCTCAATATATTGGCCAGTTACGCAAAACGGAAACCGTTTCACGGTTGGCTTGACGTCAGTTGACAACACGAATAGCAACACGTAGCGTCAGAAAACGAAGAACCAAATGTGTACTTCTGTGTAACTAGTTCACCGACTAAATAATTAATACCTAGAATCAAAGAACAACACGCAAATGGTTGATGATCTTGGACGGTCCTGATTTATGCTTCTCGGTTGTGTGACTTAATCCGTCCAACACAAAACAAATGAAGCGAAAACTATTATATCAACGTAGTCAATATTTTACTAATCGACTACGCAAGAGTCTATCTTTTTGTCGAGAGTAAAGGGCAGAGGGTATCATGTCGAGGGTCGAGGGTAACTTTTTTTTCCCTTTTTTTTTTTAATTAATAGAGAAAAGTTAAACCGAAATTTAACTAAAATAATTTATATAATTAAAGAAAAAAACATTTTTATAAGATACGGATTGCACGTGGACATTAAATCTTTTTATATAGTGGGGGAGAGGTGAGATAGTGAACAGCACGTGGACATCCCAGTTCGTTTTTAAAAACCTGATTAGTTTTCAAAGAATTACAGTTAGAACCCACAGAAAGCTCATATTCGATCATAAATCTGGTTAGATTTCCCGTGTTACTGTAACATCACGAAGCGATGAAATGTGACCAAAAAAGCGAGAAAAAGGCGCGATGTCCAAGCTCCAGACAATAAAATTTCCCGGGCAGAATCGGTCACATTTACTAACTCCTACGTTTTGCTGACGGAAAATATCGGCAAGCAACAGTAGCCACCACAGTTCTATTTCGTAGGTTTCGTGGGTTTTTACGCTAGAAGTGATGGCAGCGGCCCGGGCAAATTGGAAAACAAACCTAGGGGAGTCGCGAGGTTTAAAAAACACAGGAATGGCCGCGATTTCCGGTGTCGGCACAAAATCGATATTTGAAGGCGCTTTCCCATATTGCAAGTATAGCAGTTTTTTGCTCGATACGAGAATATGGATTCCTCTTCGAATCCACGAGTCGAAGAAATGTGACAAAAAAAAAAAAAGAAAAGGCGGGATGTTTTTATAACTGGTTTCACAACATGAGGTGTAATCCCAGCTGTAATCCAACTGTCAAGATCCAACTACTACAACGCGACGGAAATTGCTGTGGTTGTAAAGTGGATACATGATATTCAAACATCGATTTTTTTAAGATTCTCTTTCACAGAAACGAAGGAGTTAATCACCGACACCGGAAATGACCAGCTACCGTGTATCATGAAAATTGCGCGGTTTTTGCGTGTACATCGATGCTTAGGAAATTGCCTATGTCATCGCGTGCGTTGTTTTTGGCTATATTTTTTTTGATACTTTGCTCCATGGCGTAATACAGAAGCGATGACGGTTTCTGGGAAAGCGTGATCACATGCACATTTGTCATGCACGACGAACCACTCACGCAAGAAAAAAGAAATGTGCTAGTGACACAATACGTGACTTGTCAAGCTTTTCCTTGCTGACTTGTTTTTCACAAGTCATACTTCTTACTGGGTTTCAAACAATTTTATAAGTTTCAAAATATATATCAGTAGAATCGTGATGACTCAAACCGTCAGGGAAAACACAGAAATATCGAATTATCGGTGCTACGTTTGAGTAAGCACGGCAACATGACGTCCCGTTACGCTGGTGACGTATCGAAATGTTTTGGTGAGAACTGAACTGTGAAAACCATGTTAACAATCGTATTTTGTAACTTTTAAATAGCAAATACCTATAATATTATTAGAGCTTACAATCTTCAGTATCCCAAAACTCCCGCAGGGAGTCTTGTAGACCTTGTATTAAAGTGAATTTCAGGCCCCCTTTGAAACGCCGTGCCGCAGCCCTGCCAAGCTGACTCAATTGTAGGACGGCTGTGGCACGACTTGGTTTCAGCATTCGAATTTAATAGCAAAACCAAAGCAAGACGCTGACCAACAAACTTTTAAAAGGTATTTGTTAACTCATTTGGGCACGGCTAAAGCATGATATATTAAAGCAAGTCGTGCTTCTGTTAAGCACAACTGACTTTGGGCGACCGGAGCTACACAACGTGTTAACTGGCACCGGCTGAGGAAAGGAACCATAAAGGAAGGGGATGGGAAGAGTTAAAATCCTCGGCAATTTTCGTGGGGTAGTAGTCAAAACCCTTTGTAAACGTTTTTTTAGGGAAAATGTATGATTTCTCCTTTTTTTCTGGTTCAATGTATCCTACTTTAGAGCGAAGGGATTAAAGAACGCATCTTTTTGGTACACCGGGCCAAGTATCCAGATAATAAGAGTTATGAAGTATTGAGTTATGGGCAGTGGGTAAAATTTCGGAGCTGGTAAAATGTACAGGGTAAAATGGGGGTGAATTAAAAGAAAAAAACCGTTAAGTGTCGGCAATAAAATGTGGGCATTGGATAAACTGGTTAAAATCTGTGTTAATTCCTGATTGTATGACTGTAACTGGCTATCGAATAAGGTGTGTCTTTTTTTAATTTTTTTTTCTGTGATTTAGCTCAAACAACGGTCGAAACGGGATACTATAGTATAATCAGGGACGATACATATATATATATATATATATATATATATATATATATATATATATATATATATATTGTGCTTCTATTCTCACAACGTATAAGGATGCATTAATGTAATTACAACCGTGATTAGATAAAAGCGATGGTCTTGAAATCTCATTAAACAAAGTCTGAAAATTACATGCTTGTACAAGTATGGCTAAATAACAATCAGTTGAATAGTCTTATGTTATTTTGAGATGTCGTAGAACAAAGCAATGTAAAAAACACTTGAAGATTATATTAAATAAACACTTGAGTTAATTAAAATAGTGGTAAATAGCCGCAAAATGTCGCCGTAAATCTCATTTACGGCAACATTTTTTCTGGGGAAATACACCGGTCCCCCTCTTCGAGAAAAAAAAGACAAGGAGCATTACCCCATTGGATGGTAGTCCAAAGCATAGTTACCACAATCCATAATCATGTGCTGCTGCTATCAAGTTTTTCCTTTTTTTTTTTTGGTGGCGGGGGGGGGGGGGTCTCAACGTTTCTTATAATTCAAGATAAAATCAATATCGATGAAATTCAAGATGAAATCGATTTCAGTGATTATAATAGTTCATCGATATTGTTCTAAAAACAGATGAACAATCAATCTGAACGCTGGGTCTAATGAACACTCTCGGTGTATAATCAAGAAAATATCGTATGTGGGACCCCTGCTTCAGACGTTTTCATCTGTGCAAGGGTATAGAGTTTTTGTGCGGACGCAGTGCGAACCTATGCGTCCGCATCTTTGTCACCGTCATTCAGACTCTGTTTGTTCTGTTCAGGACTCCTGGTTTTGTTTGAGTTTGGTACGGGTTCCTGAGTCAAGGGTCAATGAAGGCAGCAGTTTTCTTTGGGGTGGGGAGGTTTATTCGGGGGGGGAGGTGTTAGGAGGATTGTTTGGTCAGCGGTCTAGTGTCTAGCCAACCAAACCGCTGATCAAAGAATTCTTTTAAAGCTGGACGGTTTTGGTTCTCTTGATTCCTGACGCGATCTGCTGGCACAAGCTAAGGAGCTTATAAGTAGTGTGAGTACCTGAGTACGATATTGCGTTCGCCCTCTCTGCTTCATGATTACTATAAATGTTAATAATAAATAAATGAAATAAATGTCTTCTTAGTTTTTTTTTTTTGCTTACTCGGTATTCTATTTTGATTTCCAATTTCCGATTTATTGTGCGTACCTCACTTGTGCACAAGGAAATGTTCTTTGTTTATAAACAGCTAAAACCCACATCAAAATGTCAGTTTTGCTGTTTGAACTGTTTGCTCGTCAACTGCTTGTCAAGATTGCGTGGTGTTCGTTTTATCATACGAGTGTATCGTCTTAAGTTCTGATCATGACACGTTTCGCTCGTTGTTGATGCGACTGTATTGGCCCGTAGTTAATAAAGTTTCAAAAACTTTGTATTGCACGTTTCGAAATCATCATTTTTTGGAAAGGAGCTTAATTTCCGAAAGCACCAAATAATTCACCAGCCAAGATGAAACAAAGGTAGCTTGGATTTTTGGAAAGAGAAATAAACTCATTTACTTTTGCATATCGAAAAATGAAGAAATTGAATATTAAAATGTCAAGATTGTGGGGGGGGGGGGGGCAGGGGGGCGGGAGCCCGGGAGAATAGGCGGCGGGAGGGGTACGAGGCGGGAGAGGAAACGGTGGGAGGTGGGAGTTCCAAAAGGGCGGGAAGCGGGAGAAATAAGGGGAAATTACGCAACATTGTATAATATTTCGCAATCGAAAAAGAGCAGAAGGGAGGAAGTCAGGAAAAAAGGGGCGGGAGCCGGGATTGCAAGCTACGGGAGGCGGGAGGTTTGGACCCCTTGCCCCCCCCCCCCCCCCCCACAAGATTGGCATAATGCCATTATGTGGTGATGCACTTCGCGAGGGACTTCGGTTTTCCACTTACATTCAGTAATTCGACTAATTTAATTAAGAACGTACTCTAGCTATTTATGAAGAAACAAATATACGCTGTTCGGGAGCTCAACGTTTTAACTAGCGAAGAAGCAAAAATGAATGGATGATTTACCAGTAACCGGATGCCCATGTTATGCTCAAAGGATTCTGGGATCGCTAGGGGGCAAACATTGCAAGTCGCTAGGAAGAAATGTATGGCGTAAAGCTGTTTCTTCGTCAAAAGCAGTGAATAATGACAAAGACTAACGTTTTTTGCTGTGATATGTGTAGAGTGGAGTCGACCAGTGTTGGTACGTGGAAATTGTAAGTTTCTGTGTGTTTAGTGCAATAAAATCTATCGATAAACACTTTGTCTTGCCGGTCAGTTTGATTGTGAAGTCTACATCACGCCATGGGCTCGAAATAGTACACATTTAGGTATAAATTTGAGGGTATTGACTCAATGAAGCCTTTTAATTTCATTTGTAATTACGTGTGCTAATGTTGTTGAGTCGTTTATGCTACAAGTATAAATAAGAAATATGCCCGAGGCGGTCATTGTGCTGGCGATAAATAAGAAATATTGCCGGCGGCGATCTTTCTTTCCAGGTTCCAGTAATTTTGCTTTTCTTCGTGTTCCTCCACTGAACTCAAAGAGAAAAGAAATGGCTGAAAAACCTGTGGGTGTTGCTCAATAAAACTGCTAGACAATCTTCGGATTTCCTCGTGTTTTCGATCACCAGTTTCATTCCTCCACAGAGCAATAGCTCGGTAGAAACAATTTCCATCCCCTCGCACAACAATTTCTCTCCTTTGTGGGGGTAAAATTCCAGCAGCCATAATAATGTTATAACACACGCAACTAAAAAGAAAACAATCTAGACAAACGCAATTACAACTGAAAAGGGGTTATTGAGTCAATACCCTCAAGTTTATACCTAAATGTGTACTATTTCGAGACCATGGCGTGATGTAGATTTCACAATCAACCTTACGCCCGGGGGGGGGACTCCCATATGAAAGTGGCGGGGATGCTCGTCGGAAAATTAGAATTAACACCCTAAAGGAGACCAGGCAACTAAGATGTTGCAATCGAATGCTGTCTTCTATGAGTAAATTTTAACAACGGCGATTTGTGTGCTGCTCTAGATCACTAACACAGTATAATATAGATATTTCTTCACACACAACCCTAAGCGATACCTGCGTGGGTAAAAATATTGGCTTTCCGTCCTCAACACCCTAAGTGAGACCAAAATCTGCAATTTACAACCCTAAGCGAGACGATGAGCATCCCCATCACTTTCATATGGGCGTCCCCCCCCCGGGACCTTACGCAAGAAAAAGTGTTTATCGAGAGATTTTATTGCACAGAAACTTACAAGTTCCACGTACCAACACTAGTCAACTCCACTTCTCACAAAATCACAGCGAAAAAGCGCTTTCTTTGTCCAACTTCACTGCTTTTGACGAAAAAACAACTTTACGCCATACATTTCTTTCTAGCGACTTGCCATGTTTGCACCCTAGCGATCCCAGAATCCTATGCGCATAAATGGGTATCCGGTTACTGGTAAGCATTGACTTAGTGCCATAATGGTTTCCTTTCCGTTTAGTATGGTCAGAATTTATTTTCATGTCAAATTTGCTTCATTAATTTTTTACATGGGCAACTCATTTCGAACTTTACCTTTTATTAGGTAAAACCTTTTTAAACTAACTTGAATTGATTAAGAGGCACCTTTTAAAATCATTTTAAAAGCGAGTTTCCCTTTCCATTGCTCGATCATGATAAGCAAATCGCATTTCCCCAATCGTTTTCTGCCTTCAACGACTAGACGAATAACCACCAAATCTCGTGACGTTTCCTAAAATTTATCAGAGAAAATTTCCCTGTGTCAATAACGTGTCTATGATGATTGGCGTTTCCATAGCAACCGTCTACTCAGAAGTGTATTTTGACTATTTTCTGTCTTTTGTCAGTCTTTTTTCAGTTTTTCCCCTTCCTTTGTAAGAAGAAGATATAATTTTTTTTTTACTTTTGTGTGCTTGTTTTGACTAAGTATGTACGTTTCTTAGAACAAAATCATATATTTTTTGGTGACGTCATGGTCAGCTTTGTAACTGCAGACTTGGTATTCAAGATGGCGGCCTCAAATTTAAAATGGCGGGTTTGTGACGTTATAAGCGCAAATCTGTTAAGCTAATGATGTGCTAAAAACGTGCCAAGTTTCATCGCAAGAGCTTTAATACTTTTCGAGATCTATAGCCCCCCCCCCCCCCCCAGGCTCAGATACTCAAAAAAAGCCCAGGTAGAATAGGGTTAAAAACACTCATGTGCACATTGCGGTAACAGTCGGTTAAACACCGATTCAAAACATTTACTTATCCGTTTTAGACGTCCACACATGCCCACAATGCGCGGGCCGCTTACTAAAGTTTGCTAGTAGTTTAGATCTACACTATTTGCATTCTACTTTTTCGAGGATCTGACATTAACCATCTATTTACTTTGTGCTAGAACAAGGGAATTTATATTATACATTGTCTCGCTGTTCATTCATAAGAAGACGTCTCCTCTGTATCAGTCCCACACCTATTTTTGTCCTAATTTTACGTATTATATTAAACATCATTTATGTGACTTTTGTACGATTCATTTTTTTGAAAATGGCTGCGAGTGAGGTTTTTTTCCTAATATGTTTAGCTCCGTCCATACTTACTAGAGAGATCGATTTGCGTATGGACAGTGGAACTTAAGTAAAATAAGTAGGTTTCACTGTGCATATACCGACTCAAACCCTCTAATAAATTACGGGCACGATTTGACAGAACTAAGCTTTTCATATTAATATTGTTGCCATCTTTGTCAACATTTTGTCGGCTGGGCAAACATATCGGAATTTAGACAAAAAGCTATCTTAGTAGCAGTCAGTCAACCCAACTACGAAGAAGTATCAAGGAACTGAGAAAACGAACAATGTTTTCATTATAACGGGAGGTCGATGTCTCTATAAAAAAAACCTTGTTATATATATAATGAAGTTTTAAGAAAATGACGCAAATCCTCTTTACATCAAAGCTTGTCTAATAATTATTTTGCCTTAAAAGTAACCAGTGCACAGTAATTTTCAAAGAGTTCTTTTAACTCCTGTAGTGGAGTTAAACTAACTCCTTAAGGTGGAGTTATTTTTTTAGGAGTTATTTTAACTCCAAAAGGAGTTATTTTAACTCCGAAAAGGAGTTACTGCATTCTTTAGGGGAGTTAAGTTAACCCCTAAATTGGATTTACGCTGGTGGGAGTTATTATAACTCCAATCTAGAGTTAAATTGTACTCCTCTGGAGTTAAATTTAACTCTTTTTTTGGAGTTAAATTTCAGTTTAACTCTGCAAGGAGAGTTGAAATAGCTCCTTTTTCGGGGTAGGAGTTGGGATAACTCCCTATCAGAGTCATTACTTTATTATTGTATTTTTTACTCCGCAATCCGAAATCAAACGTTTGGTAAGTTCCTGTCTCAAATGGAGTGAATTATAATATTCCAATTCAAGAGCCCGAAATCAATGTGCCTGCATTCACTGGTCAGCAGTTGTCAATATTGAGTCATGTGATCTTTGTAACCAGGAGGGAGTGATGAACTAAGGACTGGGCACTAGTGCCGGTATTGGCGAACGAAAATCCAAGGTGTCTGGCCATCGTGACGTCACATATAAGTCTGCCCGGGAAATTCAAAGGAGAGTTAACAAATGGCTTCCTCGCAAATATTTACAGTCCACAATCTCGGACTTTTTAAATGGAACACTCAGACCACCCCTCTCCCCCAAATCAAGGATGCAAAATGGCGCGTTTTTCTCTTCACGCGACTTCAACATTGATTTTGGGGGGGGGGGGGGGGAGGGGGGTTTCTGTTCCATGTTATTCCGTCCGAGATTGCAGTTTCTCAAAAATAACAGATCAAAACAATGAAAGAACGAAAGGTATGCTGCATGCTATAACATAAAAAGTATTCTTAACGCAATTTGGTCCTCAAAACAAAATAACAAATTGGCGATAAGACTCAAAAGATTTCACGGACGCTTTGGTCGATCGATTGAAGCGTGATCAAGATCACCTTTCAGAAGCTGTATCTCACAAACCCTAAGATGTGTCGCTTGGAGACAAAAACATAACTTTTATATATATAAACTCTTTCCAATTTTAGAAAAATAAAATTGTGTAACAATTTCATTAAAATGATCAGTGGCTTTAAACATCTTTAAAATGTGAAAAGAATACTCCAATGCAAAGAAACGTTTACTGTGGAGTAATGTGCTTGGTTCGAAGTTAATAATGGGCCACAGTAATTCCTTACTTTGCTAAACTATCTAGTAAAAAACGACAAAGACAACAACATTTGCTTGCGACGAAGCAAAGCAGCTGACCACCGCCAAATTTGTGCTGATGATTGATTGTACTCTTATCGAATATTTATTAAAAAACACAGTCTATCGAAAACGCCAACTTTCTCAGGTTACTGATGTTAAGGGTTAACAAGGGTCTCCCTTTACTAGAATGGTCCTCAGTTTGACTATTTTAAAAGTAATTAATCTTTGAAAATCAAATGACAGGACCAATTCAATTTATTTACAAAACGGTCATCTTGATCGTCAGTTGTGGATCAATGCAAGTAGACGGTCAAACTCTTTCTAAAACAGTGTGCAACCTGGATAGGAAAGCTAGAGGAAACTGGAGGTATTGAGAATAAATCACTAAATCACTGATACAGATGGTACTCAAATATATCTACTAGTTTTCATAAAAAAAGGACAGAACTTAAGTTTTGATTTTTATTCTAGGAAGTTTTTAACTGTATTCTTATACATTTCTATTGTGAATTTTAATTAACTTGATGTAAGGCGCATTTGATCATATCCAGATGTTAATTTGCGCCGAATAAGCATAAAATTATTATTATTATTATTATTATTATTATTATTATTATTATTAACGAGATCAGCCAAAACTTGTTTCCTCGGGCGTCAGCATAATTTGCGAGCTGATTCAGATTTTTAGGTTGTTCTGCAAAAGTGTAGTTTACACGGGTTAAATGAGGTGGCAAAACTTTACTAAGTTCGATTACTCTTTCCCTAGCAATTAAATATCACTATTCTTTCCTAATACAGAAGATGGAAGCAGATACTGCAAGAAAAGTTTACGTTTAAGTGCTAAACATATCCTCCTAGGTTCGCCTTCTATTATACTCAGCTAAAGAAACGGACTGATCATTTTTTAGGTAAATACTATACCACTTGTTTCACCTTGGGTACTTTTGTTAAGCTATAGGCTAGTCCGTAGTCAAGTCTCAAGTTTCCCTGTGGTATATAACTGAAATAAACACACTTTTTCGGACGCGGGACAATAACAATTTTCCCGCATAAATTTTGGATCACGAAGAGTAAACATGACTCGGCATACTTCGTTTTCAAGGCGACAGGCACATTCACCGTCAACCAGTTACACCTCAGGTGCTTTTAGCCATTCGTCCCGTTTTGCAGTCTTGGCTTAGTCCCCGGGATTTTGCTATGATTTGGGCTGGTTTTACTTTAGCATTTTTTGGCTTTCTTCGTTGTAGCGAGTTTACCTACTCAGGGGCACACAAGTATAGGCCGAACTTCGATCTTTCTACTAATTGCATTACCTTTCACCCCAATCTGGCATGCCCAAAGTTTATGACGGTTCAGGTCAAATCGTCCAAAACCGACGTCTTTAGGCAGGGCCATTCCCTCACAGTAGCTCGTACTGGGTCCACCATTTGTGCAGTCACGGCTATGCGGGAATACTTTCTGTTAGGTAGCCCATCACCAGTTCTTCTCTTGTTCTTCCAATCGGGTCACTCTCTCACCCGAGGGGTCGTTTCGCACCTTCTTCGAGATAGCGCCAGGGCTGCGGGTCTCCCCTTTGAGAGCCTCAAGGGCCACAACTTTCACATAGGGGAAGCCTCAGCTGCGGCTGCTGCTGGTTTGCCAGATTGGCTTATTAAAGTACTAGGTCGCTGGTCTTCCGACTGTTACCAGCTTTACATTAGAACCCCGCAAGCGGTTTTACACTCGGTTGCACCTAAGATGGCTACTGTTTCGGATTACTTTTCTACAAACTGAACGAAATTTTCTTTTTTCTTCTTGGGGGGATGCATTGCTTTGCATGCATCTGTGGCGGTTAAGTCTGCGCAGCGACTTCCCCCAAGCTTGTCGGCTTCGTTGCCTTTATGCATCGCCTGCTAACCAATACTCTTGTCCAGCATCCAGCTCGTAGTGCTGGGGAGATAAGTGAGGTTGTTTTTGTCACGCAAATCGGAAGTCGCGTAGACTAACCAACTGCAAGGCAGTGTTCCCCTCAATATCGCCATCCTGAGATTGTTTTACTTTGTTTCGCGTGTCACGCGCTTATTTATAGCCTATTGCAGTTGCGCTACGTTCCTCAGGAACAGTGACATTAAATAAGATGTTACTGTTAGATCAGTAAAATATTGTTAATGGAACGTGACACTTATTCTCAGTGAGCCTTTCATGGCGCGTTCGTTATCAATAGAACTACTATGCAGTTGGGATCCCAAGGTCACTAAAATCAATAGCTCCGTTGTAGCTAGACCTACAAGATTATGGCTTTGTTTCTAGTTAGCACTTTCGTACGTTTTATTGAATTGGTCGATAGCATTAAGGACCTATTCATAACTAAGATAGTACACGTGTAGGGCCAAGCTGTTGTATAGTACAGCCTTGACCACTGGCTACGTTAATTAGCAGACACTGTCTAGATATAAAAGTTTAAGCAACCTGTTCAAGGTTCAATTTGTAATTCTCTTGTGCAGTGCAGCCAGTGTAGCCCGAACTCTAACATCAGTTTGCCAGGGCCATTTTTGAAGCCTCGGCAAACTCGCGCGCTTTTCACGTCGTGGCGTCACGATGGCCAGTCACCTCGAAACAGCCGAGCTGGCGAGTTCATCGGCTC
Source organism: Siderastrea radians (assembly GCA_964017195.1). NCBI lineage: Eukaryota > Metazoa > Cnidaria > Anthozoa > Scleractinia > Rhizangiidae > Siderastrea > Siderastrea radians. The sequence continues at coordinate 18,521,633 of OZ024893.1, forward strand.
CCTCCTGTTTGTAACATTAGAGCAGGCGCCATTTTGAAAGTGACGGTTGCTCGACGGAAGCAAGATTCATTTGGCTAGCATTTGTTCGTAGTTTGAGGGCAAAAAAGCATCTCTCAAGTTAAAACAAAGGTGGACGATTGCATCTTTTGCATTGAATTACGTGCCAAAAAATGTTTTGGAGCCTTGCATGTGGTTTTTATGGATCAAAAGGAACAAATCGACGGATCAACGACTGTTTTGGCGGGTTGTTGAATTCGCAAAAGGCCAAACGTAGGAAATATGGACGTTTTGCCGGTAAGCTTAAGCTTGGAATTTCAATTTACCCTCAACCTAAGGGCTTCCCTTCCAGTTTGTCATGCAAAGGAGATGTTTCTAGCTAGGAAACTTAAGAGCGGTTTGCTGTAAGAACCGACTAAGGGTATGCAAGATAGAAAAATCCGATTTTCTCAAAATCTGCCAGAATAAAGGCTTTGGTGAACTAGTTCTAAAAATATAAGTTTCGGGTCGTTTAGGTTTTTATTTATTTTTTAGTGAATATTTTCGTATTTTGCCCTTCGCGGCAGTCAAAATCAACGCCAAAATCGGGACTTTTCCGGAAGCTCCTGTTCAAATATTGAAAGCGTCCTAAAAAAGATTAACCCGGGGAGTTAAAAGATCTTATTTTCTCTGTTTATTAGCAGTGTCAAAGTTTCATGAAAAGGGAACTTGAATTTTTTATGAAATTTTAAAATTTATATCCAACAACGGTCGTTATCGGCAACCCAATTTAGGCTAAATTCAAGGCTCAAAAAAGCACTCTGGTACATGGCTTTTCACAACGAGACTACACTCCGGGAAAGAACAATCATTTCAACTAAACATCGGCAGAAAAACATTTTGGGACAAATGAAACGGCGAATTTTAAGAGCGCTTTGAAAACAGGCTACTTGAGTGATATGAGCGGGGTGACCCGAAAACACTGACCCCCGGTCCGTGGACCAGTCCAACGGACTGGGTCCACGGTTCACCTCACGGATAGGTCCATGGACCACTTATACGGACCATCCCTTCTGACCCCCTCAAAAATTCAATTGAAAAATAAAAATATATATATATATAAATGAAAATATAAATTCTTACCCATAGTCGATCCTTAATCGTGGTGCGCGCGGTGAGATCGCGAACTGCCACGAGTCCACTCTATATTGTACATTGTCAGTATTGCACCAATTTAGCAGGCTTAAGCAAATCCAAACTGTCAGTTCATCTGTAGTACGAAATGCGAACAGGAAGAAAATAAAGACAAATGGAGAAGCTTTGCTGTTTTTTCAGTGTTTCTTGCCTCCGCCATTTTGTTCGGCCCATTCTCCCACGGGTCCAAGATCCACATAAGCCCCAGGCTTCAGAAAGGAAAATCCCATTGTGAAAATTGTCATTACTGCCAGGTTGTATGGTTGGCCAACAGTTTTGTTTTCCAGGCCATTTATGTACCGGTCAAATTGAAGCTTCAACATCCCCCCGGGCAAACCCCGGGCATTTGACTGTGCATCGTGTCCGGGAAGGGGGGAATTTGAACGTTGCCTTGGAAGGGTGGGGAATTTGAACCAGATTTATCTCTAGCTGTAGCGTAATATGCCTGTGAGTTTTTTTCGGTTTTTGCAGGGTTTGACGATTTTCAAGGTAGAATTTCGCCTTTGTTAGTGATTAACGCGCTCAAAACGGTCTTTAAATGAAGTTTGAAGGTGTCATTACGGCATATCTCTCTCTGACAAGCGTGAACAGTGTTCGATTGAAGACGAAATTTGTCTTTGAGGAGAGGTATTTCAGTAACAATGGGTGGGGCATTTGAACGGCTTTTTTGCCCCGAGGGGAGGGAATTTGAACAAGCCAATCTTCAAAAGTTCAAATGCCCGGGGGGATGTTGAAGCTTCAATTTGACTGGTACATCATATTTTAAAAACAGACGTCCTGTCTGAGATGAGTAGGGCAAAGGTTGGTGGTAGAATTAGGCAATTTTTTTTGCCCCCTCCCGGCCCCCACCATATCCCAAGGTAAACAATAATAAAAACCGAATCAACTCGACAAGCGTGTGAAGTTCATGGCCTGGGGCTAATGTGGATCTTGGACCCGTGGGAGAATGGGCCGAACAACATGGCGGTGGCAAGAAACACCAACAAAACAGCAAAACTTCTCCATTTGTCTTTATTTTCCTCCTGTTCGCATTTCGTACAACAGATGAACGACAGTTTGGATTTGTTTAAGCCTGCTAAATTGGTGCAATACCGACAATGTACAATTATATAGAGTGGGCTTGTGGCAGTTCGCGATCTCACTGCGCGAAACGCGATTGAGGGTCGACTATGGGTAAGAATTCATATTTTCATTTTTATTTATTTTTTATTCATTTTTTTTCCATTGAATTTTTTGAGGGGGTCAGTAGGGGTGGTCCATGGACCGGTCCGTGAGGTGGTCCGTGGACCCGGTCCGTTGGACAGGTCCACGGACCGGGGGTCAGTGTTTTCGGGTCACCCATATGAGCGACCCTTTGACCTTTCATGTCAACGGAAACCAACACACAGCAGCTCTTAAAATGTGACTTTTCTTCGCCAAAATACGAGTTTGCTTGTTTTTCTAGAATGTTTCGAAATAGAGGAAACTAGGATTTTGAATTTGGAGGCCTTTCTTCCCAATATTGAGCGATGTTGGGCAATTTAGAGAAGTATATCATGAAATTGACCTAATCTGTTTATTACCGAATTATACATTCAAAGTCTGTTTACAACGTGAATGCGGAATCAATAACGAAGTAAAAAACCGATTCATGAAATGTTTAGGAAAAAACTCTTACCTAAGTGAGCTTTTCCTGGCTGGAAACTGCAACTTTCATTGCAAAACACATAGCGTGATCGCCGATCCATGTTGCACTTGAGTTGTCAAATGTTTCTACAGTGCGGCCGAGGTTCCTGACGTTAACGATTAACCAGATTTTAGGCCCGCATAGCGTGCAGTCGGAAACAACACAAAATATATTGTGACGAACGCTTGTGCTTGATAGGAAAAAAAGTAGGCGAAAAAAGAAAAAAGAGAGCTTTTATTACATATATACTTATTATTATATATCTATATATTTTTTTACGTCCAAACCGGTGACACGTACTACTAAGCAATGTCTCCAATAGAGTTCTTCTGTTGATGGCACCACAGTGTAATAGGTTGCCCGAGGAAATTTGATGTTCACAACAAATATTAGCCCAAGAACGTAGTTCGAGGGCCTATATGAAGTTTGCACATCAACTTTCCCAGGGAACCTATCACACATAGGGCCTGAGACAGAATCCCTCTATTGTTTTTATCGTCGAACGCTAAATTTTGAGCGAAAATTGCCAATATGCGTTGATAGGTGCCACTGAGGAGAGACAGTATCGCGTCACGTGATCGATTTCGACCAAAGGGAGCACCCTAAAATTTAGCGTTGTAGTATAAAAGGTTAGAGCCTTGTTGAACAAGCGACTGAATTGCAGTTAACACACAGAATTCGTTCAATTCTTCACTCCAGAAGGCTCTTCAAACTCCCATTCTTAGTGAAACATTTTACGTTTTGGTAAATAAAACACGTGAAAACACACAAATCAGTGTCTTTCTGTAGTTTTCGATGAAACAGCAGCCACTTCCCTCGACTGGTTCCGCTACGGCAGAAGGTGCTGTGATTTGTGCCTTGCATGGGATACATATGTGCACACGCCATAATACTCACAAACAGTCTTTAGCACGGCTGTTCTCAGCCTTTTCTTGCTGCCTTTCCTACGCATGTCGCACAGGTTCAACTTTTCATAAGCGATGGGATTGTAAAAAAAAAACATAAAATAATAATAATAATAATAATAATAATAATAATAATAATTTTATACTTTAAAATTTAAGTGCTTCATCAGGTACTTCTCTACTGTTCTACTGTTCTTACCCCCTTCCCCCTACCCTTGGTTACATAACTCAACCATGGACTTGGCCGCATTTTATTTCTTTGCTAATAAGTCTTTAATTAGAAGGTCTAATGTCCGCTAAGGAAGAAAGATATTGCACCTTGCGCCATGCGAGAAATAAATCTACCCAAGCCAAAATACTTAAAAAACAGTCCTAAGCATGGGTATGCTTAGTGTTTTCATGCTGTCTTTCTTATGCAAGTTGCACAAGTTCAGGTCAGTATTGTAAGCGATGGCGTACTATAACTGTACAAACTTGATCTAATACGATCTATCGGGTATAGAACTTTTACTTCTCTAGCGCAGCACTATAACTTAAACGCTTACCACGAAGTAAAAAGCCAATTCGCCTATCAGAGTGACGCATCTTATAAATTATTCTGAAGAGAACAAGTTGTCCATCGTGCAGTGAGGAACTAGTACCTGGAGAACAACCTCAACCTATCTTTCTTTCTTCTTTAACTCGAATATCCGTCAGGTTCTTGCCTTTACCCAGTTTGTTGCGCAAAACAAAAAACTGCCGCTATCCGTTGCCTCACTTGCTGCTAATGTTTTTTGGGAAAGTGGTCTCAACTTTTATTAGTAGTCTCTTTTTCATGGCAAATGTTTCAGTGAAAAAATTAGCCCAGTATTTTCTCAGTATTTTTCATCTTCAATTTTGATTTGCTGATATGCTTTCCTTTGTCAACGTCAAACGCTCGCTCTCCAAACTGTTGCCGTGTCACAAGAAAACTCAAAATTGATTAGCATGTTTACACCGTCGAATTCACTTGAGGAAGTTGCAAATGACAGTCGCAAGCTATTTGTAAATCGTGACAATCATTCATATGCCTAAGTTCGTTAGTTCCGATAGCTTGCGTAGCAAGCACTTCCGCACAGGGTCCAGAGGAGCGAAGTTCGAGCAGAACGTTAAGTTTTCCTTTCGAAAGATAACCGACATAATTTGCTGCGAATTTGCGTTACTCGTGTTACCTATATTTTTACCGCAGGTCATATTACTGTGGGCTGTTAGGATCCCTGAGATCGACTTACACTAAATAATCGTGCCTCGTTCGGAAAGCTCCGCTTTCCGAAAAAAAGCCGTTGCCCTTCGGGCAACGTATTGTCCTTATTTTTACTTGGCACTTTGTGCCTCGTTCGGAAGCGAAGCTTTCCGAAAAAAAGCCGTTGCCCTTCGGGCAACGTATTTAGGCGACCGTGGAAGAATGGTCTGCGGTTAAGAGCAATTTTCAATATGGTGGACGAAATGGCGTACTAAGCCGAGATCGAGATCGAGAAATACAGCGTATAGAAAGAGAAGAAAGCCGTTCAAATTGAATTCACAAATTTGGGCAAATTTATTGACCAAATGACGTGGTTATGTATTTTATAAAGTAAGATGTACGAAGAATAATTCTTGCGTACAAATTTAACTCCTCTGGACCCTGTGCTTCCGTAGACTTTTCCCGCCTTTTTAAGGCATTTCGCGTTTTGGCCGCGCCAAATTAAGGCGAGCGCAAAAAAAGGAACAAGCGGGGAGGGGGAGGGGAGGAGAGGAGAGACAAAAAAAGGAAACGCTTGCCCGAAAACGCCACGAGTTTGAAAAACGCCCCTTTAGCACTCAAGGTTGGGTGAATTCATAGCGTGACAGCTTGTCAATGAAGCAACAAATAACAGATCACCGGATGTTACAAATCTATTTTTTACAAAACATGCTCGACGTAAGTCAAACCCACGAACTGCAGAAACGAAGCACTTGGAGATGTGATGTCGAAGCCTCGAAAGTTGGAAACTCAAAGGGGGCCCTTCAGAATTTGTCGTTGTAATTTCAAAGTTAATAAATTTGGAAATTTATCTCTACTAGGAAAATCGGTTTTATTTCTTTGGGAACGTTTTCAAAGCGTCGGAAAGAAAGGATTCTTAAGGAGCAGTTCTTGCTGATATTTTCAGAGTGGTTAGAGCAGAATTATAAGTTGTTGAAAACTTGTAGCTATTTTCGGAACGTGTGTCAAATCTTTGTGCTAGGAACTTGGGGGCATTATTCGAAGTTATTCGGAATGCAATGAGTATATCTAGTCTCCTGTTTCCCAAGCTCCGCCAAATCAGCGTATCAACTTTTCTAAACGGCTGCTCCGAAACGCTATCAGGCAACAGTCCATGTAGAAAGAGAAAGCTTCCCGAAAGTCCCTGAGATTTGAAGCCACCGAACAGCCGTCTTCTAGAGTCAAACCTGAACATCGAAATTTTCCAGCTGGAGAGAAACAGTTAGTTGTGTTGATGTGGGTCACGCTCAAATTAACTTACCTGATTTGATTGACGCTCGTTGGTGTACAGGTTTTTCAAAATCGTGGGGTTTGCGGGCAAGCGTTTTCTTTAATCCCTTCTCCTGCCCCTTCTCCCACTTCTTTTGCGCTCGCCCAAATTTTCGCGCGGCAAAAAGTGAAAATGCTTTGAACGTACGCAAAACCCTAGGCCTACGGAAACGCTTGCTACGCAGGCTAGGGTTTCGATAGTGTCTACCTCTACGTCACAAGCCCCTTTTTCTCTTTCTGGGTCACCGAAATCCACTCTGGAGACATCCGTCCAGGTATTGGCCTTCTTTAGAGTACATGACTGGCTACACAGCAGTTGAGAGAACCCAGTGTACTCACTTCGTAGGGTAGCGGTGTCGATCGTGGGATTCTTGATCTCTTCAGTTATACAGCAGAGCTCTCTTGTGGTGTAGTCTCGGCGACACGGGCAGTTTTTGCTTTTGCTTTTGTTTTTATTTTTCGCTCTGGCAATACAGGTGGGCAAGGGTCTTAACATGGTTGCGTGCTGAATGCAGGAAAATCTGTTTCCTACCGGTAAGCATGCTCGCTTGTTGAGAATCATTGTCCTGGTGATATGCGGAGTATTCAGCATTTTTCCAGGGACAGGCAGAGGTACCGCTGCCCAAACGGGAGATATTAAGTGAAAAAAATCTCCGCGATACCTGCCAGATTGTACTGGATGAAGTACTTTTTTAAGTATAAAATTAAATTTTTCACAACCTCATCGCATATGACAACTCGCACCTGTGCGACATCCATAGGAAAGGCAGCATGAAAAGATTTGTCTACGGGTGTGGCTGCTGTAACATCAAAGACGAGCAGCGAGAAAGACACTTGTGAAGCAAAGGAAATAGGAGACGTCTGCAAGCGGGCTAGCACCATAAGGCTCTAACCCTAAAGGCCACCGACATTGGGAGAACTTTCTTAGTAGCACGTGTCACCGGTTTGAACTTAAAAAATATATATATATAATAATAAACTTCTTGAACTTGAATAGAATAAATTTGTAGAGCGTTCAACTCTTAGAGGAGCAGTTATAATAATGATCAAAAGTAGAAAGATTTCAATTCATCGTTTTATTGTGACAACGCTGTTTCGTGTGATCAAAGGACGACCACACTCATCAGGCAATATCAACGAATGACCGTTAAAATACATAAACTGGCAATAAAAGGCTAACTTAAGGTTGCTATGCCATATAAAAACAGTTGCTATGATATATAAAAACTATGGGATTTAAAAACAGAAATTGCGTGTACTAAAGATTGCGTTACTTAATCACAAAGTTCTTGAGCAGGTATCTGTTTCTGTGTGGGCACGAGCTTGCTAGCTCATTTCGCTTGTTTAGACTGCATAAATTTTTCTTACAAATGATTACAAATTTTTCAAAAAGACATAAATTACATTTGTTGTTAATGTTATTGTAAGGTCTACACTGCTTAATAATTCTCCACTTGATACTGAAAGGTTTGTTGGTGTCTTGGAGTGTCCAAATGTGTTTAGACAGTTCAGTCTCGTTCCTCTTGCTTTCATGTCGAAAAGATGCTGTGTGATTTTTGTAGCGGTCTTTGAAATTAGTGACGAGGCCTACGTATGATCAGAATCATACGTAGGCCTCGCCACTAATTTCAAAGACCGCTACAGAAATCACACAGCATCTTTTCGACATGAAAGCAAGAGGAACGAGACTGAACTGTCTAAACACATTTGGACACTCCAAGACACCAACAAACCTTTCAGTATCAAGTGGAGAATTATTAAGCAGTGTAGACCTTACAATAACATTAACAACAAATGTAATTTATGTCTTTTTGAAAAATTTGTAATCATTTGTAAGAAAAATTTATGCAGTCTAAACAAGCGAAATGAGCTAGCAAGCTCGTGCCCACACAGAAACAGATACCTGCTCAAGAACTTTGTGATTAAGTAACGCAATCTTTAGTACACGCAATTTCTGTTTTTAAATCCCATAGTTTTTATATATCATAGCAACTGTTTTTGTATGGCATAGCAACCTTAAGTTAGCCTTTTATTGCCAGTTTATGTATTTTAACGGTCATTCGTTGATATTGCCTGATGAGTGTGGTCGTCCTTTGATCACACGAAACAGCGTTGTCGCAATAAAACGATGAATTGAAATCTTTCTACTTTTGATCATTATTATATATAATAATAAGTACATTTAATAGCAATTAAATGTCTTGGACCAAATAATCCAGCTCCTCATTTCTACTTATGATAATAAGTATATATGTAATAAAAGCTCTCTATTTCCTTTTTTCCCCTACTTTTTTCCTATCAAGCACAAGCGTTCGTCACCATAGTGTTGTTTCCGACTGCACGCTATGCGGGCCTAAAATCGGGTTAATCGTTAACATAGGGAACCTCGGCCGCACTGCAGAAACATTTGACAACTCACGTGCAACATGGCTCGGCGATCTCGCTATGTGTTTTGCAATGAAAGTTGCAGTTTCCAGCCAGGAAAAGCTCACTTAGGTAAGAGTTATTTCCTAAACATTTCATGAATCGGTTTTTTTACTTTGTTATTGATTCCGCATTCACGTTGTAAACAGACTTTGAATGTATAATTCGGTGATAAACAGAGTAGGTCAATTTCATAACATACTTCTCTAAATTGCCCAACATCGCTCAATACTGGGAACAAAGGCCTCCAAATTCAAAATCCTAGTTTCCTCTATTTGAAAACATTCTAGAAAAACAAGCAAACTCGTATTTTGGCGGAGGAAAGTCACATTTTAAGAGCTGCTGTGTGTTGGTTTCCGTTGACATGAAAGGTCAAAGGGTCGCTCATATCACTCAAGTAGCCTGTTTTCAAAGCGCTCTCAAAATTCGCCGTTTCATTTGTCCCAAAATGTTTTTCTGCCGATGTTTAGTTGAAGTGATTGTTCTTTCCCGGAGTATAGTCTGGTTGTGTAAAGCCATGTACCAGAGTGCTTTTTTGAGCCTTGAATTTAGCCTAAATTGGGCTGTCGATAACGACCGTTGTTGGGTATAAATTTTAAAATTTCATAAAAGATTGAAGCTCGCTTTTGACGCTTTTCATGAAACTTTGACACTGCTAATAAACAGAGGAAATAAGATCTTTTAACTCCCCGGGTTAATCTTTTTTAGGATGCTTTTAATATTTGAACAGGAGCTTCAGGAAAAGTCCCGATTTTGGTGTTGATTTTGACTGCCACAAAGGGCAAAATACGAAAATATTCACTAAAAAATATATAAAAATCTAAACGACCCGAAACTTATATTTTTAGAACTAGTTCACCAAAGCCTTTATTCTGGCAGATTTGAGAAAATCGGATTTTTCTATCTTGCATACCCTTAGTCGGTTCTTACAGCAAACCGCTCTTAAGGTGAATACTTACGGTTTAATAGCTGTAAAGCTGTATGCCTGCATCTTCGTGTTCAGTTCTTTTGGCAATGTTTAGTTGCAATAATTGTTAGGAAATTAAAGTCTGGGTATTGCCATTGAAAAATGTAGCATTTAAATGTAAAGAGTTCAACAAATATTCTTGTTCGAAAGATATTATTGGAAGGTAAACAATCTTAAATGACCTCCATGTTTTAGCCTTTTTTTACTCGATGAAAACTAATTTACATTGCCATAAAACGTGAATGATATCATTGTGTTTTTGTAACAATGTTTTATAGGCTGTTGGAAACTATGTTGTTGTAGACCACATCTAAGGGCCTGCTTCTCTGCAAATGTCAAGCATTTGAGAAAATGGATGGTACCATGTTTGACTAAAATTCATTCATTTCATTTATTAATTGGCTGTGGTGGTCATTTAGGAATTGCGTTCATGCGTGTAGGGGTGCAAGTTCAAGAAGCCAACTTTGACTTTTGGTGGATGTCAATTCACGAAAGCTGTGTTGGTAATACGATGAACAATTTTACCAGTCCTTATACTTAAAGGCCCACCTTCATCCAAATGGCCTTGCGACCGTTTGTTATTGTTTCCAAATGGCTTTATTGTCCTTCTCGCGATCTGATTGGTTGCCAGAATATTTCTGCGAGCGAGAAAATCGTCACGTATATTTAAAACAAATCGAAAGAGCGAACTCGTAGCGATTTGCACCAATCTACATGAGCGACCTCAATCTTCACAAGTCTTTTGGCTTCCATGAAATTCATTTACTCCCCAAAACGTTGGAATTATGTGTAGTTCGCCATGTGAAAGTTTCAATGAAATAGAAAGCAAGAACTCAGTTTATGTTTCCATTTCTAAGTGCCAGCAAGCGACTAACATTCGATTGTTTTTGTTTGCAAATTGCAGTCTTATTGTCTTACACAGTAACAGTGATTTTGAAGGTCTTTCCAAGTCATTATAGAGGTTGGTCTGAAGGGGAATGCATGTAAACAGCGTATACAAATGGATAGCAACTCACTGATTATCGCTTGCAAAATAGCACTTGTCCGATAACCTTTGAAAGCCAGCCATACATATGTCCTAATCTTCGATCAAATCTACTTGAACCTATGGCTACTGGTAACTAAGAAAACTATTATTGAATTCAATCGTACAACGATAGACACAGAGGAAGAAAAAGAAAACAGTTTTCCAAACCCATTCATTTATTACACAGTCGCAAGCCGTTTTGCTTACATCCTGCGAATAAAATCGAATCGTACGAATCAAACTTACTTGCAAATGGTCCCACATCCAATACAATCTGATCACTACAAGAGATTCATTAAATCTCTGTTTTGTTTTTTTCGTTTTTTTTTTTTGCTTGACATAACACAAGCTCATCTGAGACAAATACTGACAATAGTTTCCTTCGGGATAACCATACAGCATCTTCAACTGCGAGGTATCTTTGGCAGGAAACATATTGGACAAAGTAGGAGTGAAAAAAAAAATACGTTTGGCCAGCACAGTCAAAATAATTCCTGGAAACAACAGCTTGATAATTGAAGAATAAATTCCTGCATGCTTATGGACGATTTTCAACAAGATGACTCTGAAGGAAACGGATTTTCAAAGAAAACCTGCTCAGAAACAATTTCGTGTTACACAAAATTCATCAACAGCAACCGTGGTGCGCAAGGCCTTTTGGGTGAAGGTGGGCCTAAAATGAAAATGAAAATTTGAGCCGGTTGAATTTTTGTAAAAGGTTTGGACCCATAAGTCGTATCATTAGTTGGTGAAGTAAGATTCTCCGGGTGAGTGTAGTCCTGAGACGGAATGTTTGTGGTGACATTGACTGACGTTTCGACAACCTGAACGAATTCATCATCAGGGTCAAGGCATGTATAGAAACGGACACAATCGAAAAACTCAGTTGTAGACCTTCCTCCAGACTGTATTTCAAAGATAAATTCAGACTCATACATCAACAACTTAGACAACGTTCAGATTTACGAAGACTCTCAGTTCAGTTCGTGGGGGGTGGAAAATTCCCAGAAAACACACTCGGGTCCAGTTTTCCACACACTCCCCCGCGTTGATTGATACTATCAATCAAAGTTCAGTTCAGAAAAAATCTCTCTCTCAAAAAACACGACTCTTTACAAAATAGACTCGGTTAAGAAATCCGTCTTAGCTAGTGTTCACAGCAACGTTTGCGATATCGTCATCCCTTACTACTCTAACAGGAATGTTCGCCGCATGCGGTGCAGGGTTGTCGAGTTCAGCATTCACTTCCAAGGGATACAACCTCTGCAAGGGGCGTCTAAATTCTGATGTAGGTGAGTTCGCAGATTTCACTCTTACCACCGCACTTCGAACGTGACCATCTCGTCCTCGAAGTAAGCGTTCAACCTTTCCCAGGCGCCATAGTTGTCTTGGGATCTTGTGCTCGTGTAGGCACACGATGTCTCCCACTTGAACTTCACGGAGCGAATATGATCTCTTAGAATGCCGATGATGTTCACGAAGTTCTGTCAGATACTCGGATCGCCACCGATTCCAAAAGTGGTCAAGAATTCGCTGTAGAAACCTTGCTCTTCTTGTGAGTGTTGTTACATCATTCCGGCCAACTTCATTAGAAGTGCTTCTTGATGGCATCGATAGAATTTTACGGCCGATGATCAGGTGAGAAGGTGTCAATGGTTCTTCCATTTCATCGTACACATATGTCAATGGTCGTGAATTCAGAACTGCTTCAATTTCTATCAAGGTAGTAGATAGTTCCACAAAGTTCAATCGAGCATTCCGCAAACACTTCTTCAAACTTAGCTTGACTGATTTTACCATCCCCTCGAAGAAACCACCCCACCAAGGGGCTGCCTCGACATTGCACCTCCACTTGATGCCTTCACGCTGACAATAGGACTGCACCCTTGAATCCTTGAAAGTTTTCCCATTGTCACCGGCAATCGAGACAGGTGTTCCTCGTCTTCCCTTAAATCGAATAAGGGCACTTATGAAACTTTCTGCATTCAAATTTGGCACGAGTTTCAGATGTACAGCTCGGCATGTTGCACATGTGAATAATGTAATGTACGCCTTGTTCATCTCTCCTTTCTTTGAGAATACATCCTTGACAAACACAGGTCCGCCGAAGTCCACTCCGACGCGAGTGAAGGCAAACTCATCACTTAACCGAAATTCAGGAAGAGGAGGGGGAGGAGGAACTGCATAGCTTCTGCCTTCAATCGTCTTGCAAACAGAACATTTTCCAATCACATTCTTCACAGTCTGACGTCCCTTGGTCACCCAGAATTTCGATCTTAGCTCTGTAGAGTGTATCTCTCACACCGTTGTGAAGGACCTTGAGATGACATTCATTGATGACCAGGTGTGTGAAACGTGAACATCTTGGCAGAAGTATTGGATAGCGAGCATCAAAGGGAATTGGCGCATTCTCAAGGCGGCCTTTACATCTCAGAATTCCCTTTTCATCCATAAACAGTGACAATGAACACTTGACTTGGTCAAATTTCTCGTCTTCAAGAAAAGATCTTTGTACTTCCTTGTACCAAAGTTCCTTTGCTCACTGTACTTCTTCTTGCTTTATTTCTCCACCAGTCAACTCGTTATTTGCTTTCTTTCGCTTGAGATTGGATACAAACCGCAAGACATACGCGGTGACTCGTATCAGCCTTGGTAGACTACTGAAACGTTCCAAAGAAATGTTCGAGAACTGTGCTGTCCTGCTGTTTCTTGTAGCTGCGAGACTGTTCCTTCTTCAGCTCAAGGCTGGGATCAGAGTCATCTCCCGTGACCTTAATGGAATTCCCTTGAAGACTTGGCCAGAAATCTTGGTTCTTCAGAAGAAAATCAAGACCATTCCACCACATCCAATTGGCAACAAGTTTAGAAGCCATTGAACCACGAGAACAAATGTCAGCTGGATTGGATTCTGTGGGGCAGTAATTCCACTGTGTTTGCTTGACAAGACGACGAATCTCTACCACTCTATTTTGCACAAATTGCTTCAATTCCTTGTTCACGCCCCAAATCCACCACAGGGCAATTTGAGAGTCCAACCAGCAGAATGCAGAATCAATGTTCAATGTTCCTTTAAAGGCTGTCAAGACAGTACTGATCAGTGGGGCTAAAATAAGAGCACCCATAAGTTCCATGCGAGGTATGGTCTCCCCACTGATAGGAGCAACTCGAGTTTTTGATGAGACAAGTTGGGTGAAAATAGTTCCAGAGATCAGTTCAACGCGTAAATAAACAACTGCTCCATAGGCCTTCTCTGAGGCATCAGCGAATCCGTGGAGTTGAGCGCTTTGTAAATCTGCTGATGATGAACCACTCCAACTTTCCTTGTGTCCTGGACGAGCTTCAACCATTGTTCGTGAAGAAATGAATCAACAGGGTCATCCCAATCTAGATTAGATTTGCCAATGGCTTGGAAGATGATCTTAGATAGAATGATGACTGGGCTAAGTATCCCCAGAGGATCGTAAAACTTGCTTGTAGCACCAAGAATTGCTCTCTTTGTGATTGTACCATTGTTGATGGTTTCCAGTGGGGAGGCTAGTCCAGGAACAACAAGTCTCTCTGATTATCCCATCCTACGCCCAGGACATTTAGCCTTTCTTTGCTAGGATTCTTTGCTGACTCGAATAGAGAGTTTGAGAAGGTTTGATCTTCGTCTTGAATCTTAGGCTCTTCAACAGACTTGCTTTGAATATGACACACTTGGGGAGACTGTTCTTCGGAGTCTTTAATTCTTTCTTGTAAAATTGCAGAGTTGGACACCCACTTTCGCATGTTGAAGCCTCCATTACTGAAAGATGACTTAAGTTTCTTGTACATCTCGGAAGACAGAATCATCAGAATCATCTCCACCCACGAAGTCGTCCACGTACAGACTTTTCAATACCTTGTCAGCAAATTCTCTGGGAATATCAGTGGACACGAGGTGATGACGGATGGTTGCATTTAGTAAGAAAGGACTGGAGGAGACACCAAAGGCAACTCTTGCAAATCTGTAAACTTGGATGTTTGGGTGTCTCCTTGTTACATCATCAACCCACAGGAAGCGTAGACAATCCCGATCTCTCGGGTCAACTGAAACATTCAGAAAGGCTTTCTCAATGTCTCCAGTGATGGCTATCTTGTTAATACGAAACCTCAAGAGAACATCGTAAATGTAGGGAGACAGGGGTGGACCTACATACAGACAGTCATTGAGACTTGGTGAGTTTCTCCCTGCTCGAGCACTCGCGTCATAAACAACACGCAGCTTTGTAGTTTCCTTGTCAACACGGATCACTTCATGATGAGGGATGTAATGAACCTTGCCCACGCCATTATTCACACCTTGCTCTACCGGTTCAATAATTCCTTGTTTGAGCTGCTCTTGGATGACGTCATTGTAGTGCCTTGATATTTCAGTTTTTAGATTCAAACGTTTCAACAGTGATACAAGCCTTGATTTACACAGGACAAAGTTATCTGGAAGAAGTTCATGGTCCTCCTTGAAGGGTAACCGAACTTATTACCTTCCTTCCACGAATTCAACCTCAGCAACAAACTTGTCATACAGAGATAAACTTTGATCCTGGATTCCAAGAGATTCATAGTCCCAGAATCTTCTAAGTTCAGACGTCAATGAATCATGTTGGATGACAGTTGATTCCACTTTCAGAACGTGAGTTGCAGTCAGATTCACAGAACTGCCATTCTCGTCATCTACCATAACCAGGGCTTCTGATAATTCGCGGGGAAAAAAGTGAAATTTCACGGGATTTGAAGAGACAAATTCGCGGAGAAAACGGCCGATTTCGCGGGATTTTCGCGGGAAATTTCGGGGCAAATATTCGTTGAAAAGCAAACAAGAAAGCAAAAAAGAAAGATTCCTGACAAAAATATTGGAAGGATGTCAAATTCAGGGCAAGAAAGAAACACAAAAGTTCATCCAACACAGTTCTGAAGGCAACTGCACTTGTTTCGAGCGACAAGAAAAACATATGAGGCTTTACCGAAACGCTTGGCCGGTTAACCTCCTTTTTCAGCTGCAATTTAGAGCCGAAAACAGCAACGCAATAAACTTCTTTCCCCTCATCGCCTTCTTGTGTTGCTTTGCAGTTTACAAGGCAAGATTGTTCTAGATCAAAGGTTTAAATCCATCTGTGAAGGACCGTGAAGTCAAAACATTCTTGTGCCTTCATTCGTGTACGATTAAACGTGTGCCTGCATTACTACAGACAGCAGTTTCCTTTCACACTCCGTATAGTGTCAACGAAAAGTCTTCTCTTTTATTGTGTCTTTCGTACTGCCCGGGGTTTGCAAGTTTACGGCAAGTAAACAGCTCCAATAGCCAAGATAAGTTTCAAATATGTTGTACCCGACGTGTATTTGGTAGAATTTCTAGCGAATTTCGCGGTATTTCACGTGTTTTTGTCAATTTCGCGGGATTTCGCGGATATACCTGAATTTCGCGGCTCCGCGACCGCGCGAAATTTCAGAAGCCCTGCATAACTATAGAGGGACCTGAAAGGACATATCCCAGTTTGGTCGCTAGGGCAACAGGTTCCCATGGAGCACCCCTTATAACAGTACCTTCAACCAAGGACCAATAGTAGTCAGCACCAATCAGAATATTAACTGCTAGATCTCTTGCACCAGCTTTATCTGCCAGAGGAAGTCCACGTAGGTGTTCATAGCTACATTGAGCAAGTTCGATAGGTTGCTGAGTTAGGGGGGCACATATCACTGGTACTACGTATGCCTGAATATACACTGTTGCTTCACACGCAGTTTTGATACCCACTTGGACAATTTCACATGACCGTAACCTGGTGTCAGACTGTCCAAATGTTTTTATCAACAGCGAATCCCTGCCAATGACTGGTAACCCTAATTCGGTCTTAAGGTTCTCTGTGATGTAAGATCGTTGACTACAAGAATCAAACACTAGACGAATACTTCTGAAGCAACTGTCATTATCAGGGCGTAGCACTTCGGCAGTTGCAGTCTGTAAGAAGACTGGTCCCTTAGACTCATCCACATACATGCTGGTGGATACACTGGGTACGTTTTCACTTTGGGCTTGGCCTGTCTGAGGCTGATCAGAGCAGTCACAAATTGCAACATGGTGAGGCCCGTGACATTTGAAGCATTTCACAGAACTTTGACAGCTACGCGACAGGTGTCCTGTCTTTAGACACAGAAAACACTTCCCTTTCCTCTTAAGAATTTGCTTCCTAGACTCAGGGCTTGTCACAACATTGCAACTGGAGCTTTGGTGGTCTTGATTACAGAATGAACACCACACACGAGCAACTTTCTTATCCTTAGAACTATTAGAGAACAATGCTGATGAGGAATGCAGTGACTCACCTCTCTGACTCGAGCTCGAGGGCCTCAACTCCTTAGTGTTCAGAAGACATTGTTCTCTCAATTGCAGTTCCTTGTGAAATTCTCTCAGAATATCGTTGAGATTCCATGTTTCAGAACCCAGATTGCGTGTGATTGCGATTCGAAACTCCTCAGGTAATTTCTGCATAATAATTGGCGTCAAAAAACAACCATACATATCAGGAGAAATCTCCATACTCTCCAAACCGCGCACTTGTGACTCCACCGTGTCATACAAGCTTCAAAGCCGCTTAACTTCGCTGATCGACATTATCTTAGGAATTCTTGTGAGCGCTTCCATGTGACTAGAGATTACTATTTGACGATTTCCAAATCTTGCTTGAAGCAATTCAACTGCCTTTTCGTAATTTGCACTCGTAAGTGCAAGACCAGCGACGACATTTTGAGCAGTCCCCACAAGAAGCGACTTCAAATAGTTGAATTTATCCACTTCGGACAGATTAGGATTCTTGTGAACAGCAGACTCGAAAGATTCCCAGAAAGGATACCATTCAATGGGGTTGCCATGGAATTTCCTCAGCTCAAGCTTCGGTGGCTTCGCATGCATGATAACTTTCGGCGGCTGGCTTTGGGAAATTCCAGCGCTTCCAGAGCCCAATTCCTGACTCTTTCGTTGTGCTTCTTCTGCAGCCAGAGCGGTTTCTAACTCCAGAATATACGCGTGAATCGCACTGGATAATTCGCAACTTTCTACTACATCTTGTTCGATTTTTGAGACATCATCTAACAGTTCCGCTATCTCCTGGTCCAACGCTTGAAGTTCCGAATACTTTGTTTGAAGAGCGGCGCGAAAGAGTTTAAGCTTCTTTACGTCGATGGGATTCCCCCCAGAAAGTAATTCCGTAGCGCTGGCAATAGTTTTCCGGACAAAGCTTCGATGTCCGTCGCGAAATTTTCTAAGATTCTTTAGCTTCCTCTTTTCTGACATGACCACGTGCTTTCAGTTGAATAACCAAGCAGCGTAGAAGGAGGTTTTCGACTGATAAAATCTAGTTTTTCGGTTCCCGGGTCTCGGCACTAATGTATAGAAAGGGACACAATCGAAAAAATTAGTTGTAGACCTTCCTCCAGACTGTATTTCAAAGATAAATTCAGACTCATACATCAACAACTTAGACAACGTTCAGATTTACGAAGACTCTCAGTTCAGTTCGTGGGGGGTGGAAAATTCCCAGAAAACACACTCGGGTCCAGTTTTCCACAAGGCAACTGCACTAGCAGACAAAAATAGTTGGGACACTTGAACTAAACGCTGCTTTTTTCCTCCTCGTGCTCCCCTTCTCCTTCCCAATGTTGGTAACCGCAGTTTAGTCACCATATCTTGTACGCCAACATTAAGGGGGCAAGCAGACAGGAAAGTGTCCCAACAATTCCGACTGCTAGTGTGGCTCTGATGATGTCAATGTCCGTCAATGTCACCACAAACAGTTCTTCTCAGGAGTACACTCCCCCAGACGATCATACTTCACGGACTTATGGTTATAATATTTCAAGAAAAGATGGAGTTGTGTTTGAACAAACATGCACTGAATTTTGCTTTATTCTCATTTCAATCCCAGCTTTCTTCAAATTTGAATTCATAAAATTTTGACTTTCTTACCTGAGAAGATTGTTCATCATTTGGCTCCTGACCAGCGTTTTTAAGTCAAAATTTAGTACAATCAATTTTAATTTTAATTTAATTTGCCAAAATTCACGTGCACATGGGTGATGATGTGATTAGTAACCACTGTAGCTGATATTTGTTTAGATCACAAGGGGCAAAAATGAAATCTGTAACCTTTCATTTCTGCAGATTAATAATTGGAGGTGATATAGCACTGATTGATGTTTCTGAAGGCACATTTTAAAAATTATTGTATCTTGTTTGTTGCAGCCTTACTTATAAAGTTCTTTATGCTCCATACTTGCCTGCATACATGCAGCTGAAGGTAGTGATATTGAACAGCAATCACATTAATTTTTGAGGTTTTTTCGAAATATAAAATACAGAAAAAAGTTAGAGTGATTTTACTTAACCCGTGAAACAATATCTAACAATTAGTGTCTAATAGTCAAAGCTTAACAAAAGAAAACAATGGAATTAGTGTGTAATAGTGCGTAATAGTTTAGTATCTATTTCACAGGTTAATTCAAATCACTCTAAGAGCATTGTTAATATATATTTTAAAATCATTTTTTTAATTGTAAGTCACTTATACTTTCTTTATTTTCATTTTAGCTGTACGTAATCTAATTGCAATACTGTTGTCTTATCAACTCAATTGATACAAATCTGACAATGTAATTTCCATGGCTAATGAATTCCTATTTGGCTTCGTTCTGTTCTCTTTTTTTCATTGTCCTATGACAACATTATTGCAATTAGGTGTATACCAGTATTTATAGTGACTTAAAACCCTCAATGCTCCTTAAGGGGGAAAAGTTTAAAATGTTTTTAAAGCACACAAATTTTATTTGTGATTTGACTTTCTTACTTGGGAAGATTGTTCGTTAGGGCTTCACCAGAGTTCTTCTGGTTTTTCAGTCAAAATTTGAAACAATTTGAAAAGGTTTTATTTAACCACGTATTTTCTGTAGATTGAATAATCAGAGGTTCTAAAGGACATAAGTCTTTCTAAAGGATATTTCACAAAACTATCCAGCCTTAGTTATAAAGTTCTTTTTATGCTCCATGGATGCATGCAGATGGAGGTAGTCATATTGAAGAACAACTACATTTATGAGATTTTTTGGAAATATAAAATACAGAAAAATTTTAATAGAATTTTTAGTATATATTTTGAAATCATGTTTTATTTATACATACTAGTTGTACATGCTTCATTTTCATTTGATATAATTATATACTTGTATGATTTTAGTGTCTTAGAAATTTACATTAATGTTACTGTTAATTCAAATTCTGTAAGAAACTATTGTCCATGTAAGAAAATGAAATAGGATTGAACTAAAAATGTTGTACCTTTTATAGTGACAGTCAATTTGTGTGATGTTGCTTTTTATCTAAGAAACTAATAAGGTGAATGTACCAGAGTTAATTTAACTCTGATTTCAGAGTAACTACAACTCTGATAATGGAGTTAATGGATTATGGAGTCTTTGATGGAGCAAGTTAAAAATAACCCTAGTCTTTGATGGAGTAGAGTTAAAGTGACTCCCTCGTTGGAGCTATTATAACTCCGAAATTGGAGTTAAATTTGGGAGTTAAAATGACCCCAAAAAAGGAGTTAATTTTAACCTAAAGTTTTTACTCCACTTTTGGAGTTTTAGTAACTCCCATATAGAGTTTAAATAACTCCTTTTATGGAGTTAAAGTGACTCCCCACTGGAGTTATTATAACCCCGAAATTGGGGTTAAATTAAGGAGTTAAAAAACCCAAAAAAGGGGTTATTTTTAACCTAAAATTTTAACTCCAGTTTTGGAGTTAAAATAACTCTTTGAAAATTACTGTGTGTTTAGTCATACCACTCATCATCTGGTTCAGTTGAAATCTGGATTTGATTTCAAATAGCCTTTGGCGCTATAACATAATACGATTAACTCTGGAATGTTTTTCACCTTTTTAACTGTGAAAAAAAAAAATGTCGACAAAAAACAGCAAAGTGTTTAGGTTGTGTTTCTTTAGGAGGATCCGGATCAGGATTTCTTATCCCTTGCGTTCGTTTTAGCGAATCCGTAGATCAGTGGGCTATCGACTCCACTCTGGACAATGATTCTTGATCCGAAAATGTATCATCGGATTCATGACCCAGCGCATTTCTTAGGATAAATCCGAAATTAAACGTTGTGCGCAACAGCTTTCGCTGTCAATGATGCATTTCGTTTGCATTTCCAGCTTGGTGCTGACAACATTCGTAGCCCTGTTTCTCCCCGCATCAATTAAAATTGATCAGTAAATGGTCGAAATTGCAGCGAAGTACAAAATAGTTTTGTACAAGAACTTTTTGTTTTACTACGAAATTACCATAAATTCCCAACGACTCTCTTTGAGCATTGGCGTAAGGATGGAGTCTCCACGATGAAGCGTGTACACCTCTTATTGTTTATACTTTGGCTGAAAGCGCTGTTCGGTGTTTATAGCTGGCTATTGTTGTTTTATAGTGACTTTTCAATTGCAAGTCTTCTCTTGCTTTCCACATGGGTTGTTTCTAGCGCTTTTTTGTACCCACTGTCATGGTAACTGATCCTTAATACAGGTCAATAATGAAACCTTGTTCCTATGGTGCACCATAATCCAAGTGATCTTCGATCAGAAATCTTGATCCAGATCCTCTCAAAGGAGCACACCCTAATTATGTCATATTCTAGCCGTATGACTAGCATCGATAATTTTCATTTTCCGCTGTGCATGCACTTTGGATGACGTCACAGACCCCTCAGCAGCGCCACAACCCATACTATCGTACTCCTTCATCTCTTTAATAGAGCGCACCACTGGCTATCTGTCAATTTTTTTTTCCGGAACATTGTATCACAACAGTTCCATCAACCCCCCCCCCCCCCTCCCCCTTATACGACGGTGGGGTGTGACTTTGCTTGTATTGCGCGTGATGACATTTATTCCCTGTGCCGCTTGGCAGATTTCTAGCTGGGCATCTGCCCTGATTATTATAACGGGTTCTTGATATGGTACAGTGTATTTTGTTCCGATACGTATACCGGCATCGCACAGTCGACGTTAAGAAGATGCCTCTATTCGATTGAACGGAGTCAGGTGTAATTAATTTATTTGCCTACATAATCGAATTCAATCAGGCTACTAGATACCACTGCGCTGGAGTTTGTGCTATCGATTGGAAATGTTGTTGTCTCTGTCTTGTTGCCCGAGGCGTTTCTTGGTGATAGAATTCTTTTAGGTAGGTCATTATCGGATTATCACTAATAGATCTTTTTCACTGTCACGCCATAAAAAAGTAAATTTGAAACCGTTCAACGAAAAAAGCCAAGGAAATGAAATGATATTAAAAAAATTAATACCTGAACAACTTCTCCAAGTCTCAAGTCTGTGTGGTACACCGTTGCTGAGTTATTTGCTCAAACGTTTCACGCAACTTTATAGAGCCTTGTATGGAGACGCCATATTAATATTGGTGTACATCGGAGGTACACCGATATGGCTTCCGGAAATCAACAAAAACATCTGGAATTCACTTTTGCGATGAAAGTGCTTTTTTTTTCGCTCGTGAGCTAGTATACATGTGCATTAACACATCTCCTAATACTTGTAATGTTCAAACTGCTGAAAATCTTATGAAGAGACCTTTTTTTTTTAAACAGACAGCTCTGTTGCGGCCACTATCTTGAAGTCACGCAAGGTGAAAATTTGGAAATTCAAAATGCTGTATTTTCAAAACGAAAGACGCTACGGGACTGGAAACTTGTGGAAATATTATTGCTAGGTCATCTTCAACCCGCATGTAGTACTTCCAGGAACACCGGAACATCCCGGAACACTCCGGAACACCCAAAAATCCTGGAACATCTAGAAGAAAACCAGGAACATCTATTAGAAACCCGGAACACCTCCAGGAAAACCAGGCACACCTCCCAAAAAACCCGGAACAGCGAAAATCTCCTAAAAAACTCAGAACACCTCTAAAAATAGGCTTCCCAAGGAAATATGAAATAAGAAACCTGATTAGGAATAATTTAAAATACCAAAACACGAGGCTTTTAATTACTGTACAATACACATGTCCACCTTCTGTTCCTTTCTTTAATGACGCAACGCTTTAGTACATGGCACTATCACAGGTAGCTGTAACATCTTTTCAGTACAAAGTTTGAAAAGTGAAACAGTACCGAATAAACGGGAAACAGTGTTAAGATCAAGAATTGATCCTAGGGTGATTGTACAAAATAATTCCCAACCTGACTAGTGTCGTTTAAGGTAAATTTAGCTAAAACCTTATAAGGCAAGAAATTTCATGCAAATTAATTACAAACGTTAGGGACGGACCATTGTTTTTTTTTGGAGGGAGGGGGGGGGGGGGATGAAAATTTTTCCAAGACAACTGAACAATTTTTTTCTGTGTTGTTGTCTGTGCAAACAATTTGTTCCGGCTGCATCTTCCTGCAAACAATTTTTTTGGTGTGTTTGTTGTTATTATTATTATTATTATTATTATTATTATTATTATTATTATTATTATTATTATTACATTTATTTATTCATCAGATAATCTTATGTGGTAAAAATACTAATCTAACCATTACTGCTTTTCATGAAAACTGCTTTTCATGAATGCCGTGTCTCTATGTCTCTAACTTATAAAAGTATAACTGCACCATGGCTTGTTTTGTTTCCTACAAAAATTGAAAATATCACATCAAACTATACTGAAACATTAAAGTGTGAACGTAATTGCAAGTAATAATATAGAACTCCACCAGCGGCCTTTTCTCCCTTGATCCTAAAGAGGATTGAGGAGCCAAATGAAACAGCGCTTGCTTACACTTGCGCTTTATTTTGTAGTTTATACAAGACTGGATCCAATTTGCCTTCTTCATGCAAGTGGAAAGCAGGAGACTGCTTGCTGTTTAAGTGATGATTTATAAAATGTCATCATCAAACCACCCTAGGACCCTGTTGAAAAGCCAGTGTGACTATTAGTGAATACATGCAACCCAGGAACTTAAGTTAATCTTTTTTCTTAGTTAGAGACTTCGAAGAGTTCTTGAATTGCCCGCCCCACAATCGCCATCGCCAAAATTAGAGACTACTCGCAGTCTACGAACAAACAAACAAAAAAGAAGCAAATTTATACCGATTCGCGATATAGAAACTCGAACGAAGCCGTCACTTTATTGCCAGCAGCAAAACATTTCCTTTAAAGTTTCCAGAACGCGGAATCATTAAACCACTTTCAGTTTCATTTTTACCATTAACTGATTACAACCGTTCTTCAAGAAAAAAACTAAAGCGGTCATGTTTGCTCTTAGAACATGCATCTTTTGGTATGCTACCCGAGAAAAGCAGGGAAGCTCGTTCTTTTTATGTTGTAAGCTCAATATTTAGTCTGCCGAGACCCGCGTTGTTTCTTAGCGGCTACTTGCGTGTTTGATAACTGCAAATAGCAAATAGTATATAAATAAGCTTTCAATTTATATTTAAAGGCAGACGTTGGAGAAAGGGAACAAAAATGTCCACAAGAAATTATACGTTTTGAAAAAGACTACATTATTTTCCTGCAAGGTTCAACAAGTCAACAGAACGCCTGCGAAACGCCGACTGTTTTAGAACCGGCCGTCAACTCGATACTCATCCTTTATTCGTTCACTGAATGCCGTCATTCTAGGCATAATTTTTCGTAAAAATAAAAATTGTATTTGAGCTTAGGTACAATTGAACTTTTTTCAATTTTCGGTTTTATTTTAGACCACCGAAGTTTTTGAAGTCGCACATTGTCAACACAAGTGAAACTTAGATCAAAAGCTACTGGTGACTGATAAATAGACACTGAAATATAAGTGTTCTTTTGAGTTTCAACTTCTATCAAAATTCAATGATAACCGTTACCTCGTTACAAGTGTGTAATCTATTCATCGCTCAATAAAATTCACAAGTCAGCTGTATTTTACTGAAACCGTATGAGAACGGCCGGCCGTAGAGACAACTTACCCGACAAAAAATAGACGGCTTGTTAGAAAGGCAAAAACTAAAGCACTTCAGTTTTCGAAAAAATTACTTACACTTAGGCTCGATCCAAACAAACGTAAGCTTCTCATCCCAGAGATTCTCGACAGCTGACCTGGACAGCACTGATATTTCAAGTTGAGAACGGAAAGAAGTTCTTCACGCATAAATTCTTGAAGGCGCGTAATAATTCGTGCAACGTTTTCAGTCCTCTCTGTGTTGCTTGAACTTAAAGATCGCAACCAATCCAGTCCTACAATCGTAGAACAATCGTAGGACTGCAACTGTCAGCTACAAAAGCGATTAAACTAAAGGCTTTTCATAATTTCACTGCTATGTGCTCGACAGGTTTTGAAAAGGTAAGCCATAAAGATGCCTCAATCGGACTTTGGAAAAGTTCGCCTGGGAGGTTGATTGGCACATGTCATCTGACTTGGACTGTCGCGCTCCTCACGCGCGCGCTTGTGCCAATTTAGTTCCCATTCCTCGCGCGCTGAAAAACTATATGGAGCCACCTTAAACGACACTAGTCAGGTTGGGAACAATTTTGTAGAATCACCCAAGGATCAATTCTTGATCTTAACACTGTTTTCCCGTATTCTGAGTTTTTTTAAAGAGATTTTGGCCGTTCCGGGTTTTTCAGCCTGCGAACGCAGACTTAGGGTGCGTTTCTTTGGGAAAATCCAAATCCGCATTCTTGTATCCAAAAACGGATTTTGCGTTTCTTTACCTAAATCCGAAAATGGATTAATCACGGATTAGTGATCTGAAGAATCCACACTCCGAGTGGATACATCAAATTAAATCTAAATCCGGATTTTTAGGATTCATGATCCGTGCGTTTCTTTGGGGGACGGATCCGAAAATAGTACATCTGTCAAGCGGTCTTCCATGCAAATTTACTGGTCTCGCCATATTTTCTCTCGATCTTGCGTGACAAAACAAACATTCGATCGTAAAAAGGAAAATTCAGGTGATTATTCCGTTCCGTATATTTGAAAAGTTTTCTCCAAAATTACAGACAGAAGCATTGACACGTCAGGATAACTTCATTTGTGTACCATTTCTGTGATTCAGGGACCAGATTTTGCTAATTGTGAACGCAAACAGCGAGTTCACTTGAACTACTACAGATACTGTCCTTGTTTATAAATTATTTGTATTCCATTCTAGTTGCATTCTAGGGCAGTACGAGAGAAATATCGTTCTGATATATATATTGCGTGCCTCCAGCCTGTCTTGTCATGACAAAATAATCCTTTTTGGGATTTTGCGTTTCTTTTGTCCATATGGTCTGGGATCACAAATCCGTTTTCGGATTCTCCCAAAGAAACGCACCCTAATTTTCCGCTGTCGTTTCTCAGAAACGACAGTCGGAAATACGTCCACGTTCGCGGGCTAGGTTTTTTGGGAGGTGTTCCTGCTTTTCTTGGAGGTATTCTGGGTTTTTTTTGGGGGGGGCGGGGGATATGCGATGTTCCGGTGTTCTGTGTTCCGGTGTTCCTGGACTACTACATGCCTTTTCAACCTGGTGGAGATAAAAATTCAGAAGACCTGCGATTTTGATTTTAGGATTTGGTGACGTCACAGTGAAAACCGTCTATTGGCATTTGTTTATAATCTGCTTCAGTTCTTATCCATTCTAAATTTAGTAAGCTACTTGTTTTCTTATGTTACGCTTCAGTAATTTCCAATAGAGTTGGCCACAATGCAGCTCAAAATTACTTTAATTGTGGTTATTATTAGTGAAGCACCATGTCAAACTTAAAGCCGTTGTCTCAAGGGTAAATTGCATAAGAACAACTTTTTTCCACAAGAAAAATAGATGAAACAGGCTGAATAAAGCATTTTGTAGAGGTTGAACGATTGGAACTCTGCTTAGCCCATCGCAACACTAATTCATAGTTTGTGTATGCAGTTTGATTGTGGAAGTCAAAACGGGGTCAAATGTCTTTGACGTCATCCAGCGGCCCATTGTCAAATGCAACACTTCCGGTTATTTATTATTCACGCAATGGACCTGAATCTTTCGCCGAGACATTATAACTAGAATGTCTTCACTTGTAACATGCGCGCTGAAATCGACTGTCGGCTTATTGGTCAATAAGGGCCGGGATGTGGTGGCCGAAAAGCTCAAGGAAGGCGACATAACAGACCAGAAGCTTCGTGACATGATCATACGCGGAATCACTGATGTCAAATCAAAGCTTGACGGTCTGGCGAGAAAGGATCTTCTGGCAGCTATTGAGTACTTAGAGGAAGGACTTGTCCTCTTTTACGATGCTTTTCACTCGAAAATCTCACGGTCATCAAATTCTGAAGCAAATACAGTTTCTCTCGCTACCACGATGAGGAACTTAGAACTTACTGACTTAGACGAATCTGCGACAACACTGCTTTCCATCGCAAAGACGAGGTTAGCGGATGCTCGCAGAAAATCAACAGAAGCGTTCAGTGACGAAGCCTTAAAACTGTCCGACCGCGTGGCAGCTATGGGATATCGCATTATGGCAACAATACTAGAGGCCGTGGACGACCCATCGGCAGCATTAACCTCTTGCAGAATGTGCATCGAAAGATTGCATTCTCTGCCAGCGGTTCAGAACTGTTTCGCAGTGGAGCTCAAAAAAGGTCTCCGTGGTCGGTTCAGCAAAGACGAACGCAGAGAAATCATTTCATCCGTTTGTCGTTTGAATCGCGTCATGTACGATGTCATGTTCACGAGTTACGGTTTTGGCAACAAAGACGTATCAGACATCCTCAAGACGTGGCCTTGCATAGAGGTTGATGAAGAGAAAATTAACCCACTACTGGACACAAAAGTGGCTGAAACACTACACAAGCTTGATATGAAGCACTACTCTTTACAGTGGTCATTTGGTCAGGAGGGCGAAGAAGAGCACAGGCTGAAAGATCCGTGGGGTATTGCGACAAACGCGCAAGGACATTTTATTGTGGCAGACAACAAACCTGGTAACATAAAGGTGTATGACAGCAGTGGCAAGTTTTTGTATTCGTTTCTTCCTATAACCGACGACATACCGGGAACGGAAGTATTTATCCACGACGTAGCCACTGACAAGAACAGTAACATCTATGTACTGGTTACACTAAAGAATCCCGGAGCTGGCAAAGATGAGTCTTATGTTTACATGAAAACTCCCAACACCACCATTCCTCTCAAGGAAGGCTTCAAGTCATGGTCGTGGACATGGGCGTCATTGGCAGTTACAGAAAAGGGCAAAGTGCTGGTTCGTGGGGAGCTGGTCGGGGGACAACATGTGATTGACATGTACAAGACTGATGGCAAGTTTGTTCGCCGCTTTGGAAAAGGAAAACTTGAAGTGACCTCAGCTGTTGCCGCTGCTGATGATGGATGCATCATCGTAGCGACCAACGATCACGACTCGTACTTTATTAACACGTTCAGTGAAAAGGGAACCCGTCTACGTCAATTTAAAGTAGAAAGATCGTTTCACTATCCCCAGACTACTTTTCACCAAGCAAGTGAACATGCTCTGATCGCTGGAATACGTGAAGAACAAGAGAAACAAAACCGCTTGGAAATCTTAATTTACACCAAACAAGGCGAGTTTGTGCGAAGTGTTGAGCATGAGGAAGAAGGAGATATAGTCTACTTGCGAGGAATCTCAGTATCTATTGATGGACGCATTGCTGTAGTTTATAGGAACAAACTCCACTTCAAAGTACTCGTTGTATGAAGCTTCGATTTTGTGGCTTCAAAGCTGAACATATCCTGATAAAAACAGGGCATTCCTTTAAGTCTTTTATTAACCTCTTTCCGGTCGACAAATATATCCCGACATGCGTTAATGTAATATGAGTGGCCGAGGCCCCTGATTGCATGGTTCTTGTGCCTTTTGATTTAGAAAGAATACTTTCTTCAAACCACTTTAACTTGGCCGTGTTATGCCGGAAGAGTAAAATCCACGCGTTACGTTACGGAAATGTGTTGTTTACGTTTGAAAAGATATATCTATATGCAGAGATTTGGTGAGCCTAGCGCCTTTGGTGAAACTGTTTTGTCTGAGCCAAGTAGGTGATGATTATAATAAGAGTGGTGATGGTATTTATTTGTAGTAACAGTCCCCAAGGCTATTCGAAAACACTAATTATAAATCCTATACAGAATGTCGAAAAAAAGTTACTAGTTTTTTTTCCATCGCCCACGTCTCTCGAAGCCACTTATCATGCTAGGTGAACTTGATGAGGCGGGACTATTGTTGTCAAACATCCCTAATCGATTGAATACAAATTTCCCATCCAGTGACCGGGCTGCATACGTTTGTGTCAGGAGCCCATGCGTGAGCCCTCGATAATCACAACAAATGTAAGTAACCGAATACAGGTGATCATTATATTAGCTTCAATTGACGTATGAGGATTATGGTATTAAACTGATGAATTGCGTTTGGTTGATAGACACAAGCATTTAACCTTATTTTAAAGGTTTGGTATCTCGTTTTTAGCACCTTTTTATCATGAAAAGTGGTACGATGGTACAAAAGCCCGGTACGACGGTACGATGGTACCAAACGCCGGTACGACGGTACAAAAGGTCGGTACAAAAAGCCGGGACAAAAGGCCGTAAGTGCATCATGCAAAATAATTCATATTAATCGAGTATTCGTGCTGTTGCTTCATGTAAAGGTAAATGTGTTTTGTAGAATGTTACAGGGGCGGACAGAGGATTTTGTGATAGAGGGGGCCGAGAGATCTAGTATAGTTGCAAAATATGGGCGCGATAGCGCCCATCTGGAGTGCCAAGAACGCGACGTTCTAGGGGAGGCCGGGAGCGTGCTCCCCCGGGAAAATTTTTGAAGTTGAAGTTCTCTGAGATGCAATCTAGTGCATTCTGGACGCTTAAATTTAGCAAATGCCTGGATTCCATATTGAACACACAATGCTGAAATATTTAATAAACGGCCCGCGTATTGCGGGCATGTGCAGACGTCTGAAACTGATAAATAAATGTTTTGAATCGGTGTTTAGCCGACTGTCACCGCAATGTGCACATGAGTGTTTTTAAAACGCGATTTGCTTATCATAATTCGACTCAGTGATTGAGCAATAGAAAGTGAAACTCGCTTTTAAAATGAGTTTAAAAGGGTGCCTCTTAGTCAATTGAAGTTAGCTAGTTTTCATTTCCTGATGAAAGATAAAGTTCGAATGAAATGAGTTACACATGTAAAAAATAAATGAAGTAAATTTGAAATGAAAATAAATTCTGATTACGCTAAATGGAAAGAAAACCACTGCATTAAGTCAATGCTTTGTGTGACTCTTGGCTGGAGTCATAAGTACTGAAAGGTGACAGCCTGTCAGATCTGTCAAAATGATTGCGTGATTTTATTCACGCAAACGTGCTATAGGTAATTCATTTTTGCTTTGTCGTCGCTAGTTAAAATGTTGAGCTTCTGAACAGCTTATTGTTGTTTCTTCATAAATAGTTAGAGTGCGTTCTTAACTAACTTTAGGATTACTGAACGTAAGCGGAAAACTGAAGTCCCTCGCGAAGTGCACGAACCATCACCACATAATGGCATTATGCCAATCTTGACATCCATGTTTGCGTTAAGTTCAATTTATTCATTTTCCGATATGAAAAAGTAACGAGTTTATTGCTCTTACCAAAAATCAAAGCTACTTTTGTTTCATCTTGGTTGGTGATTTATTTGGTGCTTTCGGAAATTAAGCCCCTTTCCAATAAATGATCGTGATGAACATGAAACGTGCCATACAAAGTGTTTGAAACAACAATACGCACCGATGCAGTCGCATCAACAACGAGCAAAACCTGTCATAATCAGAACTTAAGACGCTCACACAGCCAAGTTGACCAGCAGTTTTGTAATCAAACAACCAAAAATACGTCAGAAATCAAACAAAATACAGAGCAAACAAAAATAAAATAAGAAAACCATTATTAACATTTATAGCGAACATGAAGCAGAAACAGGCGAACGTAATATCGTACTCACACTACGTAAGCTCCTTAGCTTGTGTGAGCAGATCATGTCAATATCATGTCATCATGTACTGCGTACTGCGTCCGCACAATAAAACAGGTGTGGTTGTGGTCAAAGAAGTAATTAACACTTTATGATGCTAGCAGGGGCTGTAGCAATTGCGGCGAGAGCACAACCTCCCAGCAAAGGCAGCAACATTTTTTCCTTGAAAAATTGACAAATCCAGTTTCTTTGAGACGGATATTTACTGCATGTATTCGGGGAGCATTGGTCATTTGTGACTAAAATTATGACAGATTTTAAAAGGATTTATCAAAAAATTTGAACAAACGAAACGTATTCCAAGGAGACGACTTTAAAAACAATCCTAAAAACAGTCATTGCAGGGTTAAGAACAATTGTAAGAACATTCATTGCAGGGGATTGATAAATGTCATCCTTTTCTGGTCGCGCTTGGCATAGTCGTCAATAATTGCATATCATAATCCAGAGCTATGTCCTTGTGAATAAAGAGCAGCAACAGTGCGTTGAGGCGGTCTTCTCTCGTGGTGCTTCTAAAACCACTCTTTACAAAGCGCAATGATGAGTTGCTATGTTCCACAGTTGCACCTGAGACAGGGGCGATCATCCACTGGGTGAAATTTTAGATTTGTGTTGGGACAAAAATGGTTCAAACATGGTTCAAATATGACATTTGTCTGTATTTGTCTTAGAGACAAATATGGTATTAGTCCTAAGACAAGTAGGATAATTGTGCATTTGCTTGAGTGACAAATGTGGACAAATATGATGTAAATGTATAGCAAATATTAAATTTGCCAGCTTTATCGCGTTGACAAAGGTGTTCAAAGGTCACATTTGTCAGATTAAATGTGAAGCAAATGTTGTCTTTGTCAAGAATCCATTTTGTGTTTTCTCTTTATTAATGCTCTTTGCTTCACCAAAGGGTGATTTTTTTTCCATGATTACCGCAAGCTGAGCTTGAAAAATAATTCCCAAGAGCTATTTCAGTGTTTTTGGTAAATGACAAACTTATCCCAATGAAGTTTGAAACACATAATGAAGCACACAGAAGTACAGCAACCAATTTTTTTTATTATCAATATAGAATGCCTCTGTACAAACCAAACAAAAAGTTACTGAACTGACACAAGCTTGCATCTACTCTATAGATTAAGATAGTTATGGCAAAATTTTTTTTCAAAGAAATTAACTTAAAGATGTCTATCTACAGCATCACAATTCAAAAATAAGCTTCTTGTGAGACTATACTGCTTATCATACATTGAGCTGGAATTTTTTAAGAGCTCCTGCATGATCCTTTTAAATAAAACACTAAGAGTCCTGTGACAATAAACTTGTACCAAAAAATTATGTAAATAAGTTCAATTTTACCTAAATAGCTTTTTGTGTCCTTTTATTGGTATTAAATCCAGATGCTTATGTTAATGACAAATAAAAGCTTGTTTTGTTTTTGGTAAAAAAGCATTAGGTATATATACAAAATAGCGGAGTAGAGGCCAGTACAGTTACATGTACATAACCAATTAGAAAATGCTTTTCCTTAAAGCTATTACCCTCTAAATGTACTCTAGCATTAATATCATCTAATTTTCATATTCAATTCAGATGGAAAATGGACATTTTTGTTTCTGAAGGACATAAATCTCATTGCAACAAGTTCAATTTTTCCACTACTCATTAATGCGGACCTCTTTTTAAAAAAATTATGGTCACCATAAATTTAAAAAAGTTGGAGATCAACAATCTAACAAGTAAAACAGCATTATAAATGGCTAAGTGTAAACCATCAGCAAGACTGTCATTAATGGCTGTAACCAATTAAATTGCTAATCGCGACGTACATGTAAATCGACCCGAAGGGCCCATGCTGGGGCCCCTTTTGGGAAGTTGTGAACACTTCCTGGTAGAAACCCCCCCCCCCCCACCTCCCTCTTTGCCATCATTCGCTTTCCTCTATCACTCCTCGCTCTATTTGCTTTGCGGTCAAGGCTTTGGAATTCCCTTGTCAATTCCTCTGATCGCCACTGGTGACGTTTTATAATGAGCTTTTCTAGTTTAGCCCCTCTTCTTTGGTCTTCTTCTTCACTGTTACTGTCTGGTTCGTACACGCTCTCCTCATTAGACATATATTCTATAGTTAGTACTTCCAATATCCTCCAGAGTTGTGCTCTAGCAGGGCCCGGGTGCCTTAGGCGGCTTACCTTTGTCTTTGGGAAGTGTATAACTTTTCTATCATTAAAGCTTTCAAGAGCTGGGTACCCAAGATTTGTTACAGAAGAACCTGCAGGCACCGTGCAATTTTTCTGAGAGCACAGCTTTGATTTGGCAATCCATTTAGTACCAATCCTGATAATCTGTCAATGAAGACTATAAGCTAGTAGACCATTTACAGGGCAACGGTTTGAAAAAAAAAATTGTGACATGAATTTAATAACTGTCCTCTTTTAGCTTCTTTAGGATTTTTCTATTTTTATATATATCAGAAGCATGGGTTTTACGAATGAAAACAGCTCCCAAAGAAGTTATTTAACCTGTTTATGATATTTCAAGAGGTTTCAAAATTTGACTTTCCGAAAATTTATGTGGAAAGCTAACTTGGGGTTTACAAATGAAAACCACTCCCAAAGAAGTTATTTATTTATGACTTTTCAAATGTCTTAAAATGAGACTTATAAACAATTAATGTGGAAAGCTAACTTGGGTATTACAAATGAAAACCACTCCCAAAGAAGTTATTTATTTATGACTTTTCAAATGTCTTAAAATGAGACTTATAAACACTTAATGTGGAAAGCTAACTTGGGTTTTACAAATGAAAACCACTCCCAAAAAAGTTATTTATCTATTTATGACTTTTCAAATGTCTTAAATGAGACTTATAAACACTTAAGGTGGAAAGCTAACTTGGGTTTTACAAATGAAAACCACTCCCAAAAAAGTTATCTATTTATGACTTTTCAAATGTCTCAAAATGAGACTTATAAACACTTAATGTGGGAAGCTAATTTGAGTCTTACAAATAAAAACCACTCCCAAAGAAGTTATACCAACACTGTTAAGACAAATAGGCTTACACCAGAGAAAACCACGCAAAATTAAATGCCCAACCAAGTCTCAAGCTTTTCCCCATTGTATTGCAAAAAGAAAGAAACTCAAAAGGAACCAAGTTTCTAACACATTTGTCTAATTCGCTTCATATTTGTACGTGGGCTAAATATCACTTCAAATTCAATCAGTATTTGTCTTGCATTTATCGCGGACAAATCTGTCAACATATTTGTCACATATTTGTCATGTTCAAGACCAAGACAAATATTAGATTTGTCTCACATTTGTCTTTAAGACAAATATGATCAAATCCATTATTTTATCCAGTGATCAGGACCCGCAGAAAATATATCTAAAGTAACAAAGCACGAAGTACCATCCGACAGACGTTGTTTACAAAAGAAAAAAAAAATTCCCGGACAAAATGGGGGAGGGGCCGCGGCCCCCTCGGCCCACCCCTAAATCCGCCCCTGAATTGTTACATTCATAACAGTAAGTAGACTTCATTCATTTTTTTGCCTATGTCCAGTTAATATATGCCTTTCTAAGTTTATGGTAACAACTATTAAGCGGCTTTTACCTTGTCACTAAAGTAAACCCTTAAGCTCCAATGTCCTGCGAAACTTTTAAGGGACTAAAACAGGCCAAATAAGACCTTAGAAATTACCGCTAATGGGTCCATTGTGTAAATTTTAAAGCGAATGGCTTTATTTTTACTTTATC
The DNA here is from genome assembly GCA_964017195.1 of Siderastrea radians. Classification (NCBI taxonomy): domain Eukaryota; kingdom Metazoa; phylum Cnidaria; class Anthozoa; order Scleractinia; family Rhizangiidae; genus Siderastrea; species Siderastrea radians. The sequence continues at coordinate 18,556,110 of OZ024893.1, forward strand.
CGATTTATAATTTTTCTAATTTGTATGCGTTAGTTGCTAAATTACGTTCCTATTTGCCATTATCTTTAATAGCTTTTCGATTGCTGAAAGCTATGCTCTTTCTAAAGAACAGTTTTACTCGCGTAGTTTAGCGTAGTTTACAATGAAAGCGCAGGTTATAATGAAACAAAAGTAACAAACTGTAGCCTTATTTCGCTTTGATAAGTCGTTTGAGGGCAATTTTTGTTTATCAGCTGATCTCCTGTGCTTTTATTTTACCCGGAACACCAGGACTTATTTTGAAACGTTGTTTTCGTACCTGCTTCACATAATAACTAGTTCATAAAATGCATCAACGAAAACCTGTGCATCTAGTATTATTGACTGACATATTACGTTAGTAATGTTACGTCGGACCTTGTATGACTGTGCTCGAGAACGACGTGGAAGCTACTTGGGTGGTAGTTGTTTGCAGAGCTGCGCTGATTCGCACTGCATGTTTACTGTCGGTTTCATTGCTTCTGTTGCACCTGAGCGCTAGCTGATCAAGAAGGACACAATTTTTTCTTTTGTTGCTCCTCAATCACAGACTGTTGAATAGCTGCATGTCGATTGATTTCAGATTTTTATGTTCTGACAATTGTGATATGTCGAGGGGGCTCACGTTTTTGTGCGTCAGCGTTGCAATCATCGTACGGCGAGCTGAGTGGTTAGTGCGCTTTCCTTCCAGTTTTGCCACTGCAGCCATCGTTTTTACGAAGTAACCCAGTGAATATGTTCCAAGAGGTAAACTGTGAATAGTCTCTAATTTTGGCGATGGCGATTGTGGGGTGGGCGAAATACACACACGCACACGCGCGAAATTTCGAGGAGACGGGACGCGACGGGAGCGCCAAAAATGAGAAGAGGGTCTCCTCAACATTTCGCACGTGCGCGTGTGTATTTCGCCCGCCCCACAATCGCCATCGCCAAAATTGGAGACTACTCGCAGTCTATCCAAGAGGCTGTTTCTTGAACCAAACTTCACGTCTGGGGATTTTTCATCACTGCCAAGTATAAAGGATCGTCTGGCTTTCACATGTCGGTTGGCCGCCAGGCTAAGAAGCGGTTGAAGATTTTACAGGGCATCGGTCTGTGCCCGTGGCATAAATACATGGATTGAAGTATCTTTCGGGACCAAACTCTTTGCCACCACTTCTTGTTGTGAGCCTCTCTCAGTGTGCCAAATGATGTACACCCTTTTTTTACCTCCTTCTTCCCTTCAAACTTCAAGGTCTCCCAACAGGACTCTCCGGTGTTCGTCTTTTGCCCTCCAACCAAAGTTCATTGTATTGTTGAGCCACACTGTAAGGATAAGGGATTCTGCCCAGTGGTCGCCAAGGTGCTTTGTTGACCAAACTTTTCCATTTCATCTTCGTTTAACCCAAGCGCTTTGATCGGACGGTGTCCTTTTCCTTGTTGGCAAAGATGTACATTTTTACGCTTGGATTCAAAGGTAGTTCTGGACTTTGCAAATTCTTTGTCGTTGAAAAGACAGTGCGGCTTTCCAGAATCACGCAAATGGCGGCCAAACCTACGCTGGAAGGGCGTGAGCGTACTTGGCTCGAGCTCGGTGCCGTCTTCAGTTGGTTTCTGAAATTTTATGAAAAAGTAGCAGAGATGCCTGACGAGCGCCACTAGAGGAGCACCGCCTTTTCCATAGGTTCAGGTCAGTTTTAGTTTTCTTGCCGCCGGTTTATATTTTTGTTTTGCTCGATAGAATCCCCAATCCGAGCGTCATCCAGACTATCTGAAGTAGGAATACGTTCTTCACTTTGTTGCCGGAGTGATACTGGCAAACAACTTTAGGTCAGCATTGGGAAGCCCATGAAATTCGTCGTCTTGAAATGTTGCCAAAATTTCGTCCATTTAAATTTTTCTTTGGACTGGACTTTGCAAAGATTGCAACATCAGTACTGGAACTTTTCAAACAGATTTTCTACAGTTCAATTACCAACTGTACAATATCTGTCTATCTTGGGATATTTGTACTCGTTTCGTGCGCTTTCTCACGATCTGACTAATACAGTTGGGTAATAAATTTCGGTAAAAGGACGTCGAACCAGTAGGTGACGTTTAGGAAAAATAATGCAATGCACATATGGCTTACATTAATCTAGTAAAAGATTTAAAACGAGTCTGAAAAATATTTTTAAAAAAGTGTGCTTAAAATGAAAAAAAAAAAGGTCATGAGGGATCGAGATGAGGCTACTCTTTCTTCAAGAAAGAAGAAACTGATATACAAAATAAGGCACCAAAGACAACTTTATTTAAACACGGTAAGTCGTTCAGGTGAATACAAAAAGATATAAAAATTACATATAGTACTACAGATAGTTTTACAAAAAAGAATAAAAAAGAATAAATGCATAAATGACTGAATTTATGCTGAATTTACGAACAAATTAATAGTCAGTAATAGAAATAGAATAGTGTTCCGGGATCCTGAATCACCCGGAATATTCCATACGTCTGTGTTTATTGACGCCTTATAGCTTGCATCAAATTTTTTTGTAAATGATCAGTTGCATTGATCACTTCGATGATGAAAAGCGTCCCCTCAGTTGTAAAGAAAAGGGGTGATCGTATTATCCGCGTAAATTTGGATGTTCTTCTCCGACTCGGTACAGTGTTCAGATATAATGTTCCTTTAGGTTATTAAAATGCTCTGTTTACACGTCTTGAAGCTATGAGGGACCAAAAAACAACGAGAACATAGACCTCCTATAGAAGTCCTACTTGCTATAGCACTACTTGGTTTCAGCATTCGAATTTAAGAGGCTGTCTCCCTAAGAGCGGTCTGGTGGATCTGGGTTGAAAAATAGATTTCGTTCATTTCGCGTGTGTTGAAAGACTTTCATGTACCTATACTAAAACCACAATCTGCTTGATCGGATCTTTTAAATTTTTAGAGTTTTAATGGATTTTCGGTTCACCCGAGATAACGCTTCTGACGGCCTATATCGAGGCTGAAATTTTACCCAACTTTGAAGATCAATTTAACAAGAACTAACAAACCCCTGTACAAAACAAACACCGCAGCCAGTTATGATGTCTTTTTTATTCACTAAGCCACTTTTGCGACCGTTGAGTTTGAATCCAGCTAGTGGTGAGACTTAAACGACACCCTCATTGCACAGCTTAACCAAACACACGAAGAACGACCAATTTCAAAACGTATTTTTGAAAAAAGTGAGGCGACCTATTTCAACCAAACCATTACACCTGTAAAGTAGGCACCATAGGAAATATCATCACCGAAAAAAACGTTGAAATATCTTCAGACCGTGAATGCTTTGACAACGCCAAAACCGTGTATCAAGAAGCACTCAATAAAAGTGGCTACAATTACAACCTGTTTTACAAAGAGTCACACAACGATACGCAGCGATCACGGAGGAACCGTCCAAGAAACACCCTTTGGTACAACCCACCTTTCAGCAAGAATGTCAAAACGATCGTAGGAAAGTGCTTCCTTTCTCTCATTGATCAGCACTTTCCTAAATCAAACCCACTACATAAAATTTTCAACCGGAACACGCTTAAATTGAGCTTTAGCTGCATGAGTAATGTGGAAACCATTATTTCCAATCACAACAAAGCTCAAATTAATAAATCTGATCCCACCAATGATAGCAATTGTAACTGCCGGAATTCAAGCACGTGCCCCATGGACGGAAAATGCAACGACCAAAACATCATTTACCAAGCCGGAGGTCACGACATCAACCTCAAGAGAGACATACATTGGGCTTTGTGACACAACTTTCAAGTTAAGAGACAGAAACCATGCATGCTCATTTAGGAACGAGCGATATAAACACGCCGGCAACTGAATTAAGTAAATATATTTGGAGCCTAAAAGATAGGAATATTCTATACAACATCAAATGGCGTAAGGTAAAGCAGGCAAGTTCATATTCAAATGTAAGCAAGAGATGTAATTTGTGTTTATGGGAAAAATGTTTTATTATATGTAAACCCGAAATGTCAACTCTAAACAATAGAAGCGAGCTGATATCTGCATGTAGATATTCCATATTGGCTTAGATAAGCCAATCATATCCGTCTACATCACGCCAATAGCTAGGCATTGTTCTGTATTTTCAAATTTTGTATATATTCTCATGTATCTGTTATTTTTGGCAGTTGCCTGATGATTGCTTCGCAAGAAGCATGAAACTCTGAGTAGCAATAAATGTCTTCGACCAAATAATCCAACTCTGCAAATCTACATATTGCTCTAGTCTATCTATTGAGCACTTTAATAGCTGATGAAGCCTTATATATATATATATATATATGGGGGGGCACCGTGCTCGTTTTAGTGGTATACGGCTGACGAATACAGTGTTTAGAGGCACTTTTAGGCAATAAACGCGCGAAGCCAACATGCTCAATATTTCCACTGCAGATTGATACTTCATGTATAGGTTGACTTTGTTCATGTGTATGGTCATCTGTGTCGCACAAAACATAGCCGAAAAGCTTCAAATTTACTGGACACTCAAAAAGACGGTGACGACGGTAGCTTAATGTGCGGTCCTCTACCCTAAATGGCTTTTTTCCTAGGATTTTTTTAAACTGTGCAAAATCTGATCATAGATTTTTGCTAACTTTGTTATTTTGCCTTGGGAACACTGTCCTGATTGTGTTTATACAATAAAAAATGGGGGTCACCGTGCTCGATTAGGAGAAAACGACCATTTATTTCTCTGAACAACTCAGTTTTCATAGAAACCCTACCAAGTTCAGTCTGGACATGCGCGCGCTAATCACGGAAAAAATGGTGCGCAGAAAGGATGCGCAATGCAATTGAATGGAATCACCTTAAAGTAATCGTTTTACATTTTAAGTGTTAGACAGTTATTAACAGCCGACATGCCGGCAGGGCATCTAGACAAGGCTTCAACTTTATCCAACGTCACAGGGTTTTACATTTGTGTACCGCGGTTATTTTCCATTGTGAAGAGGCTCCATACAAAGACCTCTGTGCCTCGCGTATACTGCTGCATGTTTTTGGTTAGTCTCAGCTTATTTCTTGTTAGCTCATTCGGAAACGTTTTTTAATACCATTAATAAGCCCTTCCCCGGATATAAGCCCCTCCCCCCCGCCCCGTTATAAGTCCACTCAAAACCTTTTACGAATTTGTGTAATCCCAGGGCTTACAATCGGGATCTTACGGTAATCATAATAGCGCTATATTTGTAGGTAATGTTGATTACATGCTGGGCTTATAACAACAATTGATAATACAACGTGTCTGGTATCGTATGATACCAATACCGTTACAAGGTGACAGAAGACTAAAATGAATGTTGAATTTGCATGTTTTGCTTTAACTAGGCCATGTTTTTCCATTCGCAGGAAAAAAAGGTTATTTATCTATTAAGGAAAATAAAAAAAGAAAGATTTGTATTTCTTAAAATAATCACAAAACTACCTGATCCTATAGGAACGACTACTCCAAACAGCTTCCAAATGTCCTGAGCCATCTCCAAATTGGTCCAAATTAACTCCAGCTCTACCATCGCACACGCCTTCTTATCGCTGCTATGCTCAGGATACAAGCATGTCACTTTAGAACTCCTCCTCAACTTTCCTAACATATGGCGATGCCTTTATCATATCCACAAGTTTTACCTCTTTTTTTTACTGAGGACCTCTTTGGAAAGATGACGGCCGATCAGATGATTTGCTACTTCACCGTTGCAGTCTGCCAACCAAACAACACCACTTGAACCACGCGAGGGACCACAGTTTTTTCCATCTTTGCTTCTCAAGAAGCAGTCAACAGACATAACGAATCCTGATACACGACCTGGCTGTTTTGAAGAGGTGCACGCAGGTGCGGGAGATCAGTCGTGAAGAAAGCTGATTTGTGCAATTGACACGTGTATGAATCTAATAGAGAGAAACAAACAACCCTCCTTTCATGGAAAAAAAGATGTCAAAAAAGTAGAAAAGGGTAAGAACAGGCATGGTTGTCTCATATCTACTCCGATTATTGACTCTCTTCGAATGTTGTAGCCTGCAAAGCAGGCGGTTTTGCGGGGGGAATGATTCGAAAACAGCGATTACGAACGACCGGCCGCCATTTTGAACGCGCGAACAAGGGAGAAACTGGGGAGAGGAAAAAAGAGAAGGGAAGGGGGTGGGGGAGGGGAAAAAGGCGAGAAGAGGGGGGGGGGGTCTGGGGCTGGGAAGAACCGCCTGCCCGGAAACTAGGGCCAAGTGAATTTTCCGTCCACGGAGGGACGGAAAATTCTGATTGGTCGTTACTGAAAGTTGTCAATCAATCTGTCAGCATCGGATCAACGCTCTAACGGCTGGTTGTTGCGAATGGTTCATCTTATTATTTTATTGTCAACGTATTTAGCGGATGTTTTTAGTAAAGTGGTCGATCGATAAACGGCTGAAAATTGAAGGCTTTTAACGGGTCACATCAAAATCACCAGTGTTTAGATGAATCGTGTCTGATTCAAACGGGTAAATAATCGACTTTCTCTCGAAACGACTGCACTTCACACAGGTCGTCCCGTTTCTCCTGGAATGAAACTTCTATTCCATCGTATCGACAATAACTACTGTTTGCCGAACACGCACCTCGATTTGGGATTGTAATTTTTCCAATAAATACATCGGGCAAACTCCTCGAGTCCGCTGAAAGCTTTTAAAAAGTTCATAGCGCTCACGTAAACAACTTTATGCAAATTAATTTTTGGTTGAAATTTGACCCACGGGGAATTTGAATACGCAGTGAAACGTTGTGTGACGAACGGAATAAAAGGTGCATTGTATTGAATGATTGTAAACTTATTAAATTACTATAGAGCTTCAGTTATTTAGAACTATAAATCAAATGAAAAAAACTTAAAAATCCCAAACGTTTCGTAGCTGAGTGTACCGTTCGTATCAAGATAGAAAACGCTACAATCAATCTGCGGTGTAGATGCAAGTAAAATTTGCATAATATCACGTGTAATTTGAAACCTAGATCTTGCTCGCTAAAATTCAACAGCCACGTTTCTAAAAGCAAAACAACGGGAACAAGGTCATGATTTTTATACCGAACGTTTTCCTGCAACCATTAAATTCATTCGAGATCATTTTCAGACGAGAAAATTAAGTCTGCACAGAAGCAAATTTCAAGACGTGCTTGTTTGTTTACTTTTTATCGCCGGTAGTTTTTGCCGACTGCCGACGAACAAACATTGATTGGTTGGGATATTCGAAACCACAGAATCTGTCATCAGTTTGTCAAAATGCAAATAAGGGGGCGGAAGCCAAAAAAGCAGCCCATCCGGGCAGGCGGTATTTCAGCTTCTCCTCCCCAAGCCACTCGCGGCTGCGCCGCTCGCTGTCGCGGCTTCGCCGCTTTTGCTTGTGCGCGCGAAACCCAACAATACCGCCAGCTACGCAGGCTACGAATGTTGAAGTATACTGATATAACAATGATACCTGTACTGACATTTCGCAAATGCTGAGCTTAATCATGTGAATGAACCAAAAAACCTGACACGTGTGAAAAAAACGAAAGTAATAAAGGGGCCTTTTCTGCAACAATTTTTGTTTTATTTGTTGTTGTAGTTGAAGTTTTCTTTTTTTTTTCATGAAAACTTATCTGCAAACTATACATACACTGATAACAATTTCAGTTGCAGATGCAACTACAAATTACATTCCAATGTTAGCCCCTAAGGGCCCCACGCATTCCCAAATTCTCATCACGAATTCTAAACTTTAACCCCTCCCTCCCCCCAACATTCTGGTTTCTCCTCGTCACCGCCCAAAAATAAATGAAATTGTAACCCCAGCCAGTGAGCCAGCCCTACTCAAAGGTTGGTCAGCGGTTGCCGTAAAGAGGTAAACATGGCGGTTACATTATCAGCACTCGATGTGCACCCTTTCGTCGAGAAAAAACATTTCCATGTACGACCAATATTAAACCTGTAAACGGAAACTACAAAGTAATCACCTCGATCTGCTTCATACACTACAATAAGCTAAAGTCTTGGTGGCAGAATGTTTTCCTCTTGTGGGACCATCGAACGAAATTGGAAAGCTAACGAGCTTACCTCTGAAAAATGGACGCAAGTAAGTCAATTTTTCGCTTCCACATGAACTATAAGACAAGCAAATTGGTGTTTCCTTATTTCTGATGGTTATAGATCTGACTACGAGGGAGTTTGATGCCACGCTTCATGTTGACAAGTCTCAAAATCGAGGCAAAACTAAGAGATCGTCGAAATTAGGCAAGTTTACAGAGTTATATATTTTTCATCGAGGACTGGCTGCAAGGTTTTTCTCGATGATGACATTTCCTATGGTGCTTACTTTGCAGCTGTGTTGGTTTGGTTGAAATAGGCCGCCTAACTTTTTCAAAAATAAGTTTTAAAATTGGTCGGTCTTGGCGTGTTTGATTAAGCTGTGCCGATGGGAATGTCGTTAAAGTCTCACCGCTAGCTGGATTCAAACTCAACGGTCGCAGAAGTACCTTTAGTGAATTAAAAAGACTTATCATAACTGGCTGTGGTGTTTGTTTTGTACAGGGTTTATTATTTCTTGTTAAATTGATCTTCAAAATTGGGTAAAATTTCAGCCTCGATATGAGCCGTCACAAGCGTTCCGTCGGAGGAACCGAAAATCCCTTAAGACCCCAAAAATTGAAAAGATCCGATCAAGCGGATTGTGGTTTTAGTATAGGTACATGAAAGTCTTTCAACACACAAGAAATGAGCGAAATTTATTTTTCAACCCAGATCCACCAGACCGCTCTAAGGGAGACAGCCTCTTAATAGCTGAACCAAAGCAAGAGACTGACCAATCAACGTTTAATACGCATTTTTTAACTCATTTGGGCAAGTAAATTGCTTCTGTTAGGCACAACTACACAAGGTACCTCCGCCGTGTTACACAACGTGTAGCACGGCGGAGGAAAGGCACCATAGAGGAAGGGGGTGGGAAGAATGAATATCCTCGGCATTTTTGTTGGGGTGTTAGTCAAAACCCTTTTAAACATATTCCAGGGAACAAATGTATGATTTTTCCTTTTTTTGGTTCAAAGTATCCTACTTGAGAGCGAGAAATTAAATACCGCATCTTTTTGGTGCGGCCAAGTACCCAGATAATAAGAGATGTGAAGTACTGAGTTGTGGGTAGAGGGTAAAATTTCGAAAATGGCAAAATGACCAAGGTAAAATAGGGTTAATTAAAAAAAGGTAAACTGTCCGCAATAAAATGTGGGCATTGGACAAACTGGTTTAAATCTGTGTTGCCTGACTGACTGACTGACTGACTGACTGACTGACTGACTGACTGACTGACTGAATGAATGAATGAATGAATGAATGAATGAATGAATGAATGAATGAATAAGAGATGTGAAGTACTGAGTTGTGGGTAGAGGGCAAAATTTCGAAAATGGTAAAATGACCAAGGTGAAATAGGGTTAATTAAAAAAAAGGTAAACTGTCCGCAATAAAATGTGGGCATTGGACAAACTGGTTTAAATCTGTGTTGCCTGACTGACTGACTGACTGACTGACTGACTGACTGAATGAATGAATGAATGAATGAATGAATGAATGAATGAATGAATGAATGAATGAATGAATGAATGAATGAATGAATGAATGAATGAATGGTAAAATGACCAAAGTGAATGACTGTAACTGGCTATCAAATAAGGTGATTGCTATTCCACTTCACTTTTTTCTGTGGTTTAGCTCAAACAACGGTCGAAACGGTATGCTGCAGTGTAATGGCCTATAATATTTATTGGGGTCTATGTTCTTACACGGTAAAATGGTGCTGTAATGTAACGATAAACGTAATTAGAAAAAGCGATGGTCTTGAAATCTTATTAAACATTAAGTCTGAAAATTAACTTTTACAAGTATAGCTAAATAACAACCAATAAAGAAGACTTGAAGATCATATTAAATGAACATTGAAGTTGAAATAAAGGTAAATAGCACTAAACGTTTAGAAGTAACAATACACAAGGACATGAAGTGGAGACACTAAATGTATGTAGTATAACACGCAAATAGGGAAATAGTGGGGATCTGTCTTATGCGAGGACCGTCCCCTTATACATCAGGATTTGTCATTAAAGTCTATACTATATATTTGCCTTCCTTCTCGCAACATTTCCTTTTCTTTCGTTTTGCTTTACGGTGACATTTTTCTTAGGGAAATACGTATATATACACCCTTTTTGGGATGGAAAAAAAAAAACAAAACAAGGAACCTTACTACTCCATCTCTCCCTCCCTTCCACCCCACCTCCCCCACCGCCTTACTCCATCCTCCCCCCTCCCTCCTTCCCCACGGCCTTGGATGGCAGTTGATCACGTGGTTATCACAATCCACGCATATTTGCTGCTCTTATCAAATTTTGGGGGGTTAGTATACAAACTATTAACGTTTCATATAATTCAAGACGAAATCGAGATAAGTCGATTTTAGTCATCGGGTTTGTCCAATACTTATTTGGCCTTAAAATCAAACAGTGTTTAGCATTTGGTTCAATCATTCAATTGCAATCTGGATTTGATTTGAAATGCTATTTGACAGGTGTTTTCACCTTAAATTAATTTTTACCGTGAAAAATAGGCACAAAGATGTTTAAGGTTGCGTTCCTTTGGGAGGACCAGCATAAGGATTTCTGACCTGTCGCGTTCCTTTGAGCGAGGCCGTTTTCAGGTCAGTGATTTATCAATTCCACTAGAAATTAGGATTGATCGGATCACTGATCTGAGCGATCCGAAAAGGGATCGTCAGATTCGTGATCGACGCGTTTCTTTGGATAAGTAAATCCGACATTAACTACTATTTACAGCGGTTTTTTTGTGAATGGTGTATTTCCTTCTGCCCGCATCGATTGAAATTCATCAGGACATGGAATAAATTACAGCAAATACAAATAGATAAAGTGGCTAAATTCTCATTGACTATCTTCGAACATTGGTGGAACGAGCCTCCTTATTATACTTTGGTTGAAAGCGCTGTTCGGTATTTATAGCTGGGTATTGTTTGCTTTATAGTGACCTCTCCTCAATTGCAAGTCTTCTCTTGCTTTCCATATGGGTTGTTTCTAACGCTTTATGCAATTTTGTGCTTACTGTCATGGTAACTGATCCTATAACTACTGAAACCACGTTCCTTTTGTGCACTATGATTCAAGTGATCTTCGACCATAAATCCTGACTTAAATCCTTTCAAAGGAACGTACCCTAATTGTGTCATATTTAAAATGTCCAGCATCAAAAAATCTCAATTTCCACCGTGATGTAATTATTTCTAATTTTTGGTAAAATCCAAGATGGCGGCCACATTGGATGACGTTACGGGCCCCCAGCATCGCCACAAGCCATGAAATATACCTCAGGTCTAGAGCCCCTCACAGGCTACCTAACAAAGGTAACAAGGGTAAAATCTTTTCCAAATACTGTGACGTAACAAAAACCCAGGTTTGGCGTTCCATCCTCCACTTCCCTATTGAAACACGATGGGGGTGTGACGAGTGATCTCATGCAGTTTACTTCAGGGGCGTTCCTGCCTTTACGCGAAATACGCAAGTGCGTACCAGAATTTCCCACCGTTAGTGTGGTTTTTTTTTTTTATCTGAGGGTTTATTAATGCAGAAATTAAAAATTCAGACAGTGAGGTTATAAGGTAAAGTTGTGCCATTTCAATTCAATATCGATATTCTTCTTCAACACTGTCGCGGAAGAGTGGACCTGGGAATGTTGTATTATCTCTTCCAGTAGAAGGAAACACTTCATTGTTTTTGGAATATGTTCCAGTCACTTGTAAGACTGTGACTAATTGTTCGCCCAAACGTAACAACACTTTTCAATATTTTTCTTACGATGCCTGTGTCTACTTCGACGCCAGAGCAGTCATTTTAATTAGTGTACCTTTGCACAGTGTCAAGACCTAGTCACGGGTTACATGCTCTCAACCACGAGAAATAGTGTTATCGCAACCGGCCAAAGTCGTCCATTCTTACATCCACAATCAGTATTTTATGGTTCCATCAGAAGCACTATAAGCTGACTGTAGTGCGTGCAGCTCTCTGTTCGACAGGAAATCCAAAATATTGCTGGAAAGCCTAATTGTAGCCTAGCTTGATATGTGAGCACTAGAATACGATTGAAATAAAAAATATGTATTTCTGACTATATTCATTAATATATTTGTCTCCTTTCAGCTAAGTAATACACCTGACTTGGTGCGTACTGCCAAAAAATCTCTAGGAACCCCCCTGTGCGTGATGACATTGATTCGCTATCTCCCATATCGCCGAGCAGATTTTTAATTGGGCCTCTTCACTGTGTTCGTTATAACAGGTTCCTCATCTGTTAGAGAGTATTTTGTTCCGATACCGGCATCGCGCAGTTGACACTGATATGCCTCTCTTCGATTGTGTGGAGTTAAGTGTTATTTATTTGCCTAGTACTGGAATCGAATTCAATCAGACTACTAGATACGACTGCACTAGAGTTGTGCTATCCATTGGAAGTGTTCTGCAGCTGTAGACTCTGTCTTAACTTGTTGCTCGAGGCGTCTGTTGATGATATAATTCTTTTGTGTCGGTTGTTATGGGTTATACTAATTGGCATTTATTCATAATTTGCTTCAGTCCTTATCCATTCTAAAATTTAGTAAGCTAATAATAATTAAATACTGTTCTTCACTTTATTTTTTTTTTACGTTATGTTTCAGTAATTTCCAATAGAGTTGGCCGCAATTCAGCCAAAATAAGCACTTGCCTCAAGGGTAAATTGCGTCGAGAACGACTTTCTTATCGACAAGAAAAATGAAACAGGTTGATTAAAGGTTGCAACACTGATTGAAAGTAAAGTGTGTATACAAAGAAATAAGGGGGGAGGTTTATTTCACGGTTTGATTTTGGAATTCAAAACGCGGTCTAATGCCTTTGACGTCACGTAACGGCCCATTGACCAATGCAACCGACATCCTGTTATTTATTGTTCACACAAAGGACCTGAATCTTTCGTCAAGACGTTATATCTATGTCTGACCGCGTGGCAGCTATGGGATATCGCATCATGGCGACAATACTAGAAGCCGTCGACGAGCCATCGGCAGCATTAACATCTTGCAGAATGTTCATCGAAAGATTGCATTCTCTGCCAGCGGCTCAGGGCTGTTTCGCGGTGGAGCTTAAGAAAGGTCTCCGTGGAAGGTTCAGCAAAGATGAACGCAGAGAAATCATTTCAGCCGTTTGTCGTTTGAATCGCGTCATTTACGATGTCATGATCATGAGTTACGGGTTTGGCAACAAAGACGTATCAGACATCCTCAAGATGTGGCCTTGCATAGAGGTTGATGCAAAGAAAGTTAACCCACTGCTGGACTCAAAAGTGGCTGAAACACTACACAAGCTTGGTATGAAGCACTGTTCGTTACACTGGTCTTTTGGTCAGGAGGGCGAAAAGGAGCACAAGCTGAAAGATCCGTGGGGTATTGCGACAAACGCGCAAGGACATTTTATTGTGACAGACAACAAACCTGGTAACATAAAGGTGTATGACAGCAGTGGCAAGTTTCTGTGTTCGTTTCGTCCTATAACCGAAGAGATACCGGGAACGGAAGTATTTATCCACGACGTAGCCACTGACAAGAACAGTAACATCTATGTACTGCTTACACTAAAGAATCCCTAAGCTGACAAAGATGAGTCTTATGTTTACATGAAAGCTCCCAACATCACGATTCTTCTCAAGGAAGGCTTCAAGTCATGGTCCTGGACATGGGAGTCATTGGCAGTTACAGAAAAGGGCAAAGTGCTGGTTCGTGGGGAGCCGGTCGGGGGACAACATGTGATTGACATGCACAAGACTGATGGCAGGTTTGTTCGCCGCTTTGGAAAAGGAAAACTTGAAGTGACCTCAGCTGTTGCCGCTGCTGATGATGGGTGCATCATCGTAACGACCTACGATCACGACTCGTACTTTGTTAACACTTTCAGTAAAAAGGGAAAACGTCTACACCAATTTAAAGTAGAAAGATCGTTCCATTATCCCCAGACTACTTTTCACCAAGCAAGTGGACATGTCATTGTCAATAAATTCAAAGTCAGACATGTGATGTTCTTCCTTATTTAAATGGAAGGCTAATTACACGTGGTCTTATTAGTTAGCATTGCAGACTTGTGATTACGAAATCTGACCTTGAACTCATTAGCTGTAGAGCCTACGTACTGAACATTACATTTTTTGCAAGTGGCTACATAAATCACATTTTTAGATTTACAATTGAGATTCTGTCTGATACTGTAAAAACGATTTGTGCAAGTGCTGTCAAAAATTTCAATAAGGAAGAACATCACATGTCTGACTTCGAATTTATTGTTATCGAAAAAATTGTGAATGAAAGTGACAATAACATCGATAGGCGTCTGCTCACTAGGGAGGCTTTTTGGTGCTCGCAATTATGTACTCTTCAGCCTTATGGATTGAACAAAAGATCCGAGTTTAATTCCAAGAATAGAATTAGGTTTAATTAATAGCCTCTCAGTTTTTTGTTGTTACATCAAAGAGCTAGTTTTTAGTGTTAATTCACTATTGTTTTATCAGGATTTTTAATTTGTACATCCAAATGAATTTAAACCAGTCAAAGAAAGAATAAACAAACACAAAGTGAAAACCCTAAAAATTTCCTGAACGGGATTTGAACCCGCGTCCTAGACTTTCTAGTGCCGATGTGTTAACCACTACACCATCAGGACGACCACGCAACAACGTAGCCGAACTTGAGGCGTAATGGCTCACGGGCCTTCCGACAAATTCTAGTGTTTTCACAGGAGCTGACTGGAAGGATTGTAGGCCTTTTTGACGAAATAACACAAATGAACTTAAAGTGCCTGATATGAAGCCAAATTTGTTTTTGCACTGTTGAAAAATATATCGTTTGAAATGCACAATTCCAAAATGTGAGATGGCTAGGACAAAAATTGACGATCTTACAAGCGCTGAAAGTTGGGCAATTTTGCCCTGAAAAATGCTCAGAGGGCTGGATCGAGTTTGTTGCGAAATTCCTTGGTTGTGACGTAATTTTGGGGACAGAGGTTTTGTTTACGCTCACTGATTTTATGTCATGAAGGAGGATTTTTAGGAGAAAAACCATGTCCAGTGATTCGGAAATGGGTAATATATGACTGAATCATCGAGCAGCCACGACGAATAGGATATTGCAGAGGAGGAAAATCAAGATGTTGAAGTAATTTACGACCAAATTATCATGATCAGGACGAACCACTAGCCTAAGTTGAAGACGACAAAGGAAATCGAGAAGTCGGTATGGAAGGCCTTACGCCAGCAGTGTTAGAAGCAAGATACCGTAAACGCATGGTACGTATAATTGCGAAGTATTTTTTTTTCACGTATACACGTCTTTGCTACTTGAACCCTGCCCTCGCTATGTCGAGAGGCGGCGAAACCCGGACCCGTTCGCCCTAAAATTATGATATCTGCATTGAATTGTCATCGCTCTCGTCGCGTTACCTCAAATTATTTTTTGCTTCTGCAATGCAGTCCCGAACAGAAGTATAAGACCGAAAGTTTTGGTCTGTTTTATATCTTTCTCACGTATAGACTCCATGAACTATTCACATACAGTGATAACGTTTATTTGTTTATACATCTCGCGCGCGGGCGAACATTCTTGTTTACAAGCCGCGCTCGTCCATGCGGGCTATATCTATTATCTCGACTTTGATTCTTTTTTTTTTTTTTTTTGGTTGACGCATTACATTTATCACTTTTGTTATGATTAGTAGCATGTCGTATAGCTCCAGGTTTTCTTGAATTTACTGAAACTTAGTCACAGCCTGAGTTCAATGGAAACTATTGTTATTTGGGACTCATAGTTTCTTTTCTTGCAGATTCATCCGGGCTGTCGCTTATCGATGGACCATCCACTGACTTTTATGGCTCTCGATAGACAAGCAAGAGGATATAATAATTCTTAGTAATTGTATCTATAACAAAATGCTTGCTTGTGTACCATTTTTTCACTGTACACCTGTTGCTAGGTAGCTGGAGTGCAACCACGTGGGTGCCTAATAAGGGGTGGCGCATCAGTCAGTCCAATCAGGTTTAGTGAGATGGGCTGTTTCCCCACTGTTTGTAAAAGAGATAAAATTTATCCTAAAGTTTTAATTAAAAGAAGTTCACATAGACATTCTAATCAGGCATCAGGAGCCCATTTGCGCAACATCATTGGCTCTGTGGAATGCCAGTTTCTGGAACCTTCAAGGGAAAGGGAAAACGAAATGGGAATTTTGAATATCAGGTTAAAATTGCAGCGGAACAAATTAAAGGGAAATGACCTTTGGTCTGAGTTATAAGCCGGGGGGGCTTATACAGGGATGTGCCACTTGACAGGGTATGGTTTTTGGCCTTTTTGTCCTAAACAGGGTATATAATTTTTTGTGTCTGTCCTGAACAGTGTGTATTTTTGGTCATTTGTCCTAAACAAGGACCTAAAATCAAGGGTATTGCCCAACGCAGGGTAGGTATTTTGGGCTTTTTCTTGTCCTAAACCGGGTCAGGGTTTCAAACCCTCAGCAGCAGCCCTATACCCATACATGAGCAAGTGCCCCCCCCGGGGTTATGAGGTTTGCTAAATTAAGGATTTGATAAATCTGGATTCCACTGTAATTTGATTGATGAGAGACCAGTTGGGTGTAATCCTGCTCGTAATTTCAAATCAATCCCGACTACTCATTTGGCCAATTTCATACTACTTGTCCGATGACTTCCTGAGCTGTACTGCACTCAGTCCAATGACCATTACGTACTACATACTATCCATAGGATATAAATCCAGTTATGCCGCTCTTTCATGCAAATTTATTGAGATTACATCTTTGTTTTTCATGCAAATTTATTGAGATTACATCTTTGTTTTTCATGGCATTCAGTTTTATTTTTAAATCTGATAATGAAACTTGAGAGGAAGGAACGATCGTTATGATGCTGAATGAAACCCGTCAGTACTGTTTGAATTAAACAGATCATTTATTTTTACAATTATTTAACTTGTGATTCAGAGGATAACTTGACTCTCTCAAACGAGTCAAGTACTGAACATTTTCGCTGGCCCGCTCCTTGTAGTTGACACCCCCCGCTACACACACACACACACACACACACACCCTTGTTAGAGACTGGACTTTTTGACGTATATTCTCACCTACTATGCAAGTCATTATTGTATCATTTGTGTTAACTGAGACCACTGCAAGCATCTACTCAAACCATAACTGTACAATGTATATTCACATGCTGAAAATATAACCCACTGCACACAGTAGTATCCAAAAGTACTTATTTAAAGCAATTGACATGACATTAAACAATGAAACAACAATGATGAACTGCTGGCTTGGCTTTGCTTGTGTATCAAGGAAGTGGTGTGCACATGGTAAAATACCAAACTAAATTTGACAAAGTAAGAACAACAGTTTTCTTGTGTTGACAAAAATAACAAAACATGCATGTCATAATGACAGTATTTATGTTGCTTGGCAGCTTGTCCTGGTATGACCCGGTTTTTGCATTTGGACATTTATGAGTTTTTTGAGCTGTTTTGGTGCCTGGGGTTGTTCTCTCAACAGAAACAGTATTGCTCTGCTGCAATACCTCTTGCTCTGCACCTGAATCAGAAAACAACAATTGTACATATACTGTTTATTCAGGTGGTTTCAGAGAAATTAAATAGGAGATGAATTAATGTCAGATCACTCTGAGAACAAGAAAAAAAAGGACTGTAGTGCTAACTGAACAACAGGAGAATTTGCATGTTGATGCCAAGGCTTTTGTTAGAAAAGCACAGAATCTGTCATAGTAAAGGAATCCCATACGAGCACCATCCTTTATGACACGGTTTATAATTAACACAGCGAATGGTGTATGGCTGTGCTTTTGTATTTATCAACCGGTAGGGTGAGCTTAGCTTACCAAACAATATCAGTTTATACCATCGAATACATGTGCTGCGTAACTGATCAAACATGTAAGTATTAATATCACAAATATTTGGCTTACTTATCTTGTCGTTCGATTACTGGGAACTTCTTCTGGAGCTGCAGGAACAACAGTATCCCTCCTGGGCTCAGCGGTCCTCTTTATATAACCTCGGATCTTTACTCTCCCACTCTGCTCGATTGTATCAATCACCGATCATTTGTACTCGTAGCAATCGTCCTCGAGGTGCGCCGAGCAGAGTTTTCGAACAAATTTGACCCACTTTGCCCTCACAACCAGATCAGTTGGCAACTAATGCATTCGAAATCCTTTTTTCCTCGTGATTTTCACAACTTCGACTGTTACGGGCGCAAGCAACGCAATATCTCCCTCCCCTTACCTCCTGTTTCTCTCTTTCCGCCATATTGGATTGCCAGTTAATTAGTGTACCCAAAATGACGTCACAGATTGTTGTCACGTGGTATTTTGGCCGCGCGATTTGAATGCCATTTTTCGGGGCAAAATAACCCAACTTTCAGCGCTCGTAGAATCGCCAATTTTTATCCTAGAGATCTCAAACTTTGGAATCCTATATTTCAAACGGTAAATTTTATCCCTATGTAAAAACAAATTTGGCTTCATATGCACTTTAAACCAGTCAAAGTAAGAATAAACAAACACAAAGTGAAAACCCTAAAAATTGTCCTGAACGGGATTTGAACCCGCGTCCTCGACTTTCTAGTGCCGATGTGTTAACCAATACACCATCAGGACGACCACGCACCAATGTAGCCGAACTTAAGGCTTTATGGCTCACGGGCCTCTCGACAAATTTTAGTGTTTTCACAGGAGCTGACTGGAAGGCTTGTAGCCCTTTTTGACGAATATAAATAACACAAATGAACTTAAACCAGTCAAACCGTTCAGGACAATTTTTAGGGTTTTCGTTTGTTTATTCTTTCTTTTACAAATTGACAACGATTAGAATTACATTTCCAAGTTCCTTTAACTTCATCTTTGGGGCCACGTGTAAACCGGGCGCGGACCAAATAGTCTGAAAGACTTTTGGGTTTCCTAAAGGCTACCATTGGAACTTCTTTGATGACATTTTTGCATCTATTTGATGAGTGCAAAACGGGCTACAAATCCCTCAGGAAGCGTCCGATATTGGGAAGACCCGGATGGTATGTCACTGTAAAAGGGATCCTATATTCTTTACTTCTTTTAGCTTATCCCTTAGGGCTTCATTCCTAGATGTTTGTCTCGCCCTATCCACTCGTTGTTAAACAAAGTTCTTTTTACATCCTCTTTCTACCAAAAAGCTCCACAAATCTTGAACCCTTTTGAACCCTTAATCGTTGTCAGATTTGTAATTTTCTTTGTTTAGGAAGAGTTTTTCAAAACAGGCAAGGAGTTTACCATAAATTATAACCTTAATTGTAATTCCTAAAAATGTAGTCTATCTTATCACTTGTAAGAAATGTGGCATTCAGTATGTTGGCTCAACTACCACTGCGTTTAGAACGAGGTTCAATAGTCACAAGAGTAGGGTAAATGCGCACGTGAATTTGTCTTCGGGAAATAAGGAGAAGGATGATGTACTTCACCGGCATTTTCATAGCCAGGGACATTTTGGTTTAGAGCACATGAGCATCCAACTAATAGACTGGGTTAAAGGGGAGCGAGAGCTACGCGATAAAGAGGGACAGTGGATCTACAAGCTGAGAACTTTGATACCACATGGACTTAATGACAATGATGCTTTCTATGGGCAAAACAAAAAGACGCGAATGAGCGCGCGCACACGATAACGTAAAACATTTCTGTTAGTTTCAAAATAGTAGTCAATTGTATGAGCGCGCGCAGACTATAACGTTAGAGTTTTCCGTTACAGTTTCAAAACAGCAGTTAGTTCAGTGGCATTTGTATTCATGCACGCGCGTTACCTTGGCAATTCAACAATTTAAAAGTGTAACACGTTAACGGCTAATTAGTCACCCTGAAGAAGATCACTGAATGTGGTCGAAATATAGGTGTAAAAGGAATTTGCGCTGCTTCGTCGTCATTTGTGATTAATTTATATTGTTTGCTATGAGGACGGGAGAAGGAGATGCTTGGAGTGCTCAGCTGTTCTTTTTGGCACCCCATGGTTTAAATAAAATTTCATTCTAGGAATAGAATTTGTTATAATTAATTTTCTCTTTTGTGCGATTCTTCGTTCGCGATATATGGCCGTTCAAAGGCCCTTTTCTTGGATTTTGTCAGCCTCTTTGGTGTTGGGTATACTCAAAGGCCTAATCTCGTTCCCAGATCTCGCGGGTGGGCGAAGCCGAAGGCGAGATCTGGTCAAATCCGACTTGTACCACGTGATGACCTGTCAGGAATATGGCAGGCAAGTCAATAGCGCATGCCCGAGACAATTCTAAGAAAATGGCAATCAAATGAATAACCAACGCTTAACCAAATGAATAACGAATGCTTAACCAATCTCGTCTTTCCTGGAATGATATCTAGCAAAGTATTTTACTAAATAATAAAGCAGAAGGCAATCATCAAAGCTCAGTTCGGGTAAATAATATTTAGGAGCAACTACAGGATACAGGGCCATTTTTGAAGGCATTTGGATTTGGTGGCTCGTTTGGCTCGGCAGTGGATGAAAAGAACGAGAAATGAGTTATTTGAGCGTTAAGTGTTAGGTGTTTATATGTCGTGGCTCGTTTGGCTCGTTTGGCTCGGCAGTGGATAAAAAGAATGAGAAGTGAATTATTTGAGAGTGCTCAAGTGTTGGATGTATATATGTGGTGGCTCGTTTGGCTCGTTTGGCTCGGCAGTAGATAAAAAGAAAGAGAAATGAATTATATGAGAGTGTTCAAGTGTTGGATGCATATATGTGGTGGCTCGTTTGGCTCGTTTGGCTCGGCAGTGGATAAAAAGAACGAGAAATGAATTATTTGAGAGTGCTCAAGTGTTGGATGTATATATGTGGTGGCTCGTTTGGCTCGTTTGGCTCGGCAGTGGATAAAAAGAACGAGGAATGAATTATTCAGTTTGAACGCTTAAGTGTTGTGTGTATATATGTGGTGGCTCGTTTGGCTCGGCAGTGAGCAAAACGAGCCAAACGAGCCAGCTCGTTTGGAGATGTGTGTAAGTGGCCCTGCATTCTGTAGTTTAGCCAATATTTATTTGATTTTTGAAAGTGTTCATTCGGCGGCTACACGCAATGACTAGACATGTCTAGGTTTTATGCAAATTTGATGGGCGACCCTAAAACGAGGAATGGCGGAATGACGGAATGGCGGAAAATCACCCCCAAATCTTAAAACGCGGAACCGCGGAAAATCACTCCAAATCCTAAAACGCGGAACCGCGGAAAATCACCCCAAATCCTAAAACGCGGAACCGCAGAAAATCACCCCAAAATCCTAAAACGCGGAACCGCGGAAAATCACCCATAATCCTAAAACGCGGAACCGAGGAAAACCACCCACAATCCTAAAAGGCGGAACGGCGGAACATCACCTATAATCCTAAAGCGCGGAAAACGAAAATAGATGGCACTGATTCGCTTTCGCGGGGTTCATCGTGAAGAAAAACAGTCACGCTAAGCCAAATGGCGTTAATGGCGTGAACACTCGTCTCTCGCGCTCAGTTATTAAAATAACGCCTGTTATGCAGGCTACAAGTCAATCATTTGGCTCAAAATTACAATGCATTACATGCTATGAACATACATGTTTTTCTTCCTTTTCAAAAGTGTGGAATTAATTGCCATAATTATCTCTCTTCTTTGATACTCATGTTTTAGTCGGAACACCTTCGAATGCCTCAGATATTAAATTTCCTAAATTTTGTGTGAAGAATCCCGGCGGGAGTACTCTATTATTTTTAGAGTGGGGGTGTGCCGCCTGGACCCTGAAACCCTTAGCCTATACCAGACCATGCTCAGCTGCAAGGCGTCCCGCGACCCCTCACCTGTACAGCGCGAATTGTAACTAGCTTCATTTTCCCATACCTCACCGCCGCCTTCAGCAGTTTACTACCGTAAAGCACAACAGAAGACATCTGCAGATCTTGCACTTCTCTTCCTGATTCTCTTTTATTCAATTTTTTATCATAAACATTGGTTACTCAGTAACTACTCGTGTTTAAGGGGTCACCATTTTCGTGGTAGATAATCTCAAAGTCATAGAGTCAAAAATAAAATAATGAAAACGATAATTTGGACTTAATTTCCACGGTTTAACTGTTTTTCTGTGGTCGCTCAATCGTTTATCAGTCAATTCATTAATCAAGATATATTATTCTTATACTAAAATCAAAAATATATTTTGATATTTTTATAGCGGAGCCAGCGCGCTAGCGCGTCAGCGGAGCTCCATTGCTAAGGAAATTTGGTAATCTATCAAACCAAAAAATTTTGGTAGTGACGTAGTAGTCACGTGACCGTCCGTCCGTACATCCGTCCGTACGTCCGTCCGTCCGCACCACAGGGCTACCAATACACTTCCTACACTGGATAGAATCCTGTGCTGAATCCCGTGTGTTTTCGGCGCGAAATCGCATGTTGACCCGCGTTGTAGCAAAACAAGCAAAGACAACAAAAGTCAAAAACAAATTTGTTAGTGGAAAAAAAAAGTTCAAAAGAACACTCAGTTGTCTTTTTGGTGGAAGGGGAAAAGTTCAATCTAGGCGAAAGAAATTCGGCGATAAAGTTCAGGCAAAAAGTTCAAATTTGCCTCGTCGGTTCTGTTCAAACTCGCCGTCGGCACACCGCTTGAGTTCGCAGCTTTTCGCAGCGGTTTCGATGCCAAATATAGCAGAGCTAGTGCTTTTTGGTTTTTTCTGTCCACAACCATGGTTTTTACGGCGTTTCGAACACATTTTGCCAGGAAAAACACCAGCATTTTCATGCTGATAGGCAGCTTGTCAAGAAGAAAGAAATAAGTATAAAATTAACTACGAAAACAATGTCAAACGCCCATGGCCTAGTGGACTAGATACCGGCAACTCACGCCGACGAGCCGGGGTTCGACACTCAGCGGGAGCAAGAATTTTTTCTTTTTTTTTTCTTTTTTTTTTTATAAAACGACTTGGATGAGAGTATTTTCACAAATTAATAACTGCCAGCAAAAACAAAACAAAAAACAAAAGCAAAAAACAGACAAAACAAAAAGGGGGGCTCCGCTTTTAGGCTTGGCTAAATCTATATATTACAGTTCCATAAGCCGTGAGTTACCTTGTCTACTAAAACAAAGTCCAAATTACAATAATAAATCATAAAAAAATCATAAAAAATCATACTGAACAGGATTACTAGTACCTTTGTTATCGACATTCCCTATACGGCGATAAGCTAATAGAACTGAGACTAAAATAAGAGGTGCTGAATGGTACTACAAGAACGGGTATCGAAGAATTGTCATACCACATCCAAGGGAAAGTGTTTTTGATGAGTCACGAAGTCTCGTTTTAGACGTTTTAGTGTGTTTCTTTCCGTTTCGTCGGAGTTGAAAACGTTTCGCCCGACATCGGGTGAGTCATTTAATTTACCATTCCCCACCCCTTGTGTGTTATATTGCAAGACTAATTAAGAGAGTTGATTTGACCCGGAGGTCGTTACTTTCAGAGATTTATTACCCTGCTCCAATTTTAACGTTCCTCGTTTTAGGATTATGGGTGATTTTCCGCCGTTCCGCGTTTTAGGATTATGGGTGATTTTCCGCGGTTCCGCGTTTTAGGATTTGGGGTGATTTTCCGCCATTCCGCGTTTTAGGGTCGCCCAATTTGGTCGGGTCACGTAAATATTCTTAAGGCGGATTCTTAAGGCGGAACATCGTTATTCGTTAGAAATAGCTTCATAATGCTATGAAGAACTGAGAAGAAATCTTCTTGACTTTTGAGGCCGACTGTAAACAACGAAATGTCCCAAGAATGCATATATTATGATTGCGTGCACAATGTCTAATTTGCATAAAAACAGACATTGAATTCCCTAGAGGCCCTGAGAAGCCTCGCAACGCACGTTCAAAGTTTAGCGCTGTGACAGCCATGTTTTGAAACAGCCAATCAAAAAAATCGAATTTTCTTACTTGACCAGATCTCGCCTTCGGCTTCGCCCACCCGCGAGATCTGGGAACGAGATTATCAAAGGCCCTGTCCGGGGAACTTATTACGGTCATTATTGTTTAAGGCCCCCCCCCCCCAGGGATTTTGTTGTCTATCGGCCCTTTGGGGCTCCAAAGGCCTCGATTTGGGATTTTGTTACAATCCATGTTTGCGTAAACGTAGGTTGCTTTCCTTTTGACTGCTCTTTCTTTTGCCGCATTGCAAATGTCATCTTTTTTGAATTGGTAGTTTTTAGTTTTTAGTCCTATCTGTCATCTTTTGCTATTTATTTTTATAGTAGCATATTTCCGGTCTTTTGTTAAATTTTTGCCTTGTATCGTTCATTTATTTAGTGTTGTACCTGTATCTACACCTTGTAATTACGTTTAATTGTTAGTATTGTTTAGTTTTCCTTTTCTCGTTATATAATCGTTGTACTATATTGTTTTTATTTTTGAATATTAGCGTCACTTATCCTCGTTTTAGTATTGTTATAATCACGCCGGTTACGTAACTCATAGCGTTGACTTGTTTTTTGCGTCTTGTTTTGTACTGCAATTTTATTTAAGGTAGATTTGATAAGTTCAATTTTTCATGTAACTGATGAAGGTCTAAGACGGAAACGTTTTTATTTTTATTAAATTTTTTAACTTTTTAGTCGTCAGAAGTTGTCTGTCCTCGCTTTCCTTCAACGAGTTTTAATTCCATGCAGTGAGGCTTGGACTGTGAATCTTTGATCCTCCTGACGCAGTGGCATTCTTTGTTGGCCTGAGGCAATCATTAACTTATATATATATATATATATATATATATATATATATATATACACACCCGTTTTCAAAAACATTGCTACTTGAAAAATATATATACATATATATATATACCTTTTGTTTTCAAATTTATTCTTTTGTTTTCGCGTTGTGAAGACAAAAGATGTATATATGTATATATATTTTTCAAGTTGCAATGTTTTTGAAAACGGGTGTATATATATATATATATATATATATAGAAATTTTGTGTTTCGATTTTCCGAAGTACAGTGCTCGATACGTTACTAGTAAAGTAGAGCGTAATATATATATTTTTGAAAATAGAAAAAAACTACACTTTCATCCCGACAAGCCTGTTTCGTGATTGCTCACTCTTCTTCTGAAGAGTGAGCAACAGGCTTGTCGGGATGAAAGTGTAGTTTTTTTTTCTATTTTCAAAAAAATATATATATGTATTATAATGAGGCCCAGAAGGCCGAAACAGTACTGTCTGCAGTCATATATATATATATATATATATATATATATATATATATATATATATATATATATATATATATATATATATATATATATATATCGTTGAAGGAAAGCGAGGACGGACAACTTCTGACGATTAAAAAGTTAAAAAATAAAAACGTTTCGGTCTTAGACCTTCATCAGTTACATCTGTAACTGATGAAGGTCTAAGACCGAAACGTTTTTATTTTTTATTAAATTTTTTAACTTTTTAATCGTCAGAAGTTGTCCGTCCTCGCTTTCCTTCAACGAGTTTTAATTCCATGCAGTGAGGCTTGGACTGTGAATCTTTGATCCTCCTGACGCAGTGGCATTCTTTGTTGGCCTGAGGCAACCATTAACTGTTTTTTATATATATATATATCTATATATATATATATATACGATAGCAAAACTCACGTATGAGGGGTTAATATGCGGACATTGTTTTTCATATGATGTATATGATGTTACTTTCTCTCTCTGACCACTCTTTTGCCTTCACATAGTTTTCAAATTTCAAGTTTTCTTTAGCACTTTGACGTAAACGAAGCACAAAAGTCCTTATAAATAACTTAAATAATTACCAGTAGTTTTTAATAACCTTAACACAACTGTCTTTTTAGAAAGCCTGTACCTATGCAGCAATGTTCTGAATCAATCAATAAGGGATCTTTCTCAAAGTGTATATGACACGAAATTTTTTCTTCGGTTTTTGAGAGTCTGATGTGTATAAAAAACGATACTTAACTTAAAACCTGCCTAAAATTTTTAAAAACCTCTTTTTTCGAGGGCAAAAGACCCTATTTTTCACTTCAAAACTGTCCCGGGGACTGGGACCGAATTTACGCATAGTGACTTCAATCGACTTGATTGCGTTCTCGCGAACGCAGTGTTTTTGCTACAAATCGCCTCAAAATGTTGACATTGTTCAGCAGTATCGGGGATCTTTTCGAAACTTCCAAGACCTACAGTGAGAAAAAACAAGAAGGAGAAAAAATAGAGCTGTTTTAGGTCTTATCAAACCAGACAACGACGAACATCTGCGATGTCTTCTCTTCTTTCGTACTGTGGTGAGGATGTTGATCTCAAAGTCGAAGACTTATCCTGACTGTACATCAGTGGAAGCACCTCAGTTGTGAGATTTCTTTCTTGAGTTCTTTTAGGGTTTATCGAGAACATCAAAGCCCTTGTGTTCACATAAACAGCTTACTATTTCCATCAACCTAAGGAGAACCGAAAGTGCCGATTGTTTTGATGTTTTAATACCGCAAAAATGTCGTCGCTCTTATAGAAAGTGCGCTGGATTTTCGATTGATTTCGATTTAAGAACGAGTTCCCAGAGTTTATTCCCAGCCTGGCTTAGTTTCAGTGGTTTCTGCAGCAAGCAAAAGTGTTTTTACAGAGTGTAGAGAAAAGCCAATGACGAAATCGTTTTGTTGATAATATGGCCGTACGCGAAACTTCCACGCCAGAAAAGACATTTATTTCCATTGTCGTGTTATCCTACAATTAGAATCTATATACGCTTTACTTTAAAAACGGCACTGAAACTGACTTCGGCTCGCATGCTACTTGCCATATCACTGGCTGATTCAGTAAATATAGCAGCTTAAGACTGTTGCTATCTAGAGTATCAATGTTAGGGTATTAACACTAATCATGGCTCAGTAATTTTTCAAACAACTCAGTACCATGAAGGCAATGTCACATTTCGCATTAAAATACAGTTCATTTTGTTTTGGTTTGCTGTGGGTATGGTTTTCGAATATTGTAGAACTGTTATTGAATCATAACCATGTTCATAACCTTTTAAAATAACTGGTGTCCTTGAGCTTCTTAAATAGCTTTTGGTGTTTCAAATACCACAGGAGGGGAGCGCAGCACATCAAACTCTTCTAAAACTAACAGCCAATCACAAAACCAACAGGAATTGACAATTGACGAGTAAATTTGCAAATCAACAGTGGGTGTCCATATTGACTCCTTCTCAAACAATTTTCCTATCAACAGTGGAAATCAACATTAACCTTCATCGACAATAATCATTATTTTTATCAATAATAACTGGTCGATTACCAAAGCATATGTATCTCTCCGACACAGTGATGAGGATCCATACATCCCTTGTAGATATTATTTACAGGAGCTCACCCCTCCCCCCACCCCCCCCCCCCACACACACACACACACACACACACACGCACACAATACAGGGTCCTGACACAGGGGTGGCCCCACAAGCTTAATCTTAAGCCTGATTCTGATGGAGAGAGGTGGAAGCCCTGCATGGAGCACCTAAATTAATACCATAGTTCCTAATAACTGGAGACAGAGTTAAAGCTTGGGGCATTTGTGGCATCCTTAACAACATTGTAAATCACCAGTCAATTTTTACTTAGGAATAACTATTGTGTTTGTAACATCATGTCATAGCGTACCTGTTTTGTCACAGCCAACAAAGAGTGGCAGTACAACAACAACAACAACAATTTATTCAAGTCTTCCTATATGGGAAGTTTCTAAAATAGTCAATTAAATACAATGTAATGTATCGTTCTTGTTGACAAAAGGTCACAATCATTGTAACAGAAGGAGTGTCCTTCTGTCATCATCACTTGATCTTCAATTTTGATAGTTGATATTTATTGATTTATCAGAACCACCACCAAACATAAAGCAACATGAGATAATGATTCCATGTTTACTTCATCTGCCCAAAAAGCAAAGGGGGGAGAGGGGGGGGGGGTCTGAATGCTCTGTGTCAGTATCAACAACCACCCAATCTAGATCTCGCAAGGCCTGGATGGATCTAGCTTAGTTACAGCTGTTGGTATTAACAGGGATTTTTGTTGTTGGCAAGCTGATGTAAATCAGGTCAGGTCAGGTCATGGCCATCAGTGAAAAGGCAGGGAATTTATTTTAGCCTGATTGGTAAAAACCTTGATATGTTGACATAGGATTAAACAAACTCCTAGAAAATGTTTGTCTTCATAAACAAATATAGCTGAGTGAGACATTTTCCTGGAATTCTTTCAGCGACCTCTTGATTTTCTTTCTATTTTCACTCTCTAACAACGAGACATTTACAGACTCCTCACAGGAAGAGTCAAACAAAATCCTGAACTCTTGCCTTGCTAAAAAGGTGATTTATTTAAGTTAAAATCCTTCATCCAGTGCAGTCAGGTTAAGATAGCGTATGCAGTACAGTCCGGTGTAAAAATGTTATGAGTAGGCGATCGTCGTTGAAATTATATTGATATCATAATGTCTTACTAAAGTCCAGAGAAGAATAAAGACAAATTTCATTTAAGACCGTACTGGTAGCTCTGTTCGCCTGTACAATCGACAGTCAGACCACGCTATCGTACCTGTCCTGCTTTGCGAATGAAAAGCATCCCTGGGCTTTGCAGTAAAACGTCTTTGCTTACCGAGACAGATCCTTATAAAACAATGCTCGTTCGTAACCATATCTTCAAGTTAAAAACATGGCAAACATCAAAATCTCGAGTAGCCTGAGTGCTTCGATCTTGCATCTCCTTCAACACAATTATTTCGATTCCCTTGTCCCAAAATGCTGGATCCGAGGAATGCTGAGTACTTTCCCTCCATATCGCTAAAAGGAATACGCAAACCACTGCTTATTAGGCGCTTCAGCTACGAGAAACCTTTCCCAACTCTGCCAAGTTCCTTCCACTTTGACGCCAAGTTGGTTTTGTTATCAAGTCGATTGACGTCACATTAGCTAATCACGTGATATTTTGGCCGCGCGAGACGGCGACACTTTTGAAGTCAAATTTGCGCTATTTTCACCGCGAAAAAAGTACGTTTGAAAAGTTTGATGCCAGTTTAAAGCTTAGAATCGTTTTTTATACACATAAAACAATCAAAACCCGAAGAAAAAATTTTCGTGTCATATACACTTTAAGGGACAGTAA